>JADPVJ010005920.1:0-14925 GCA_018346875.1 Hypomesus nipponensis
ATGGAGGTGGTGTCACGACAGAGTAACCGTGACAACCTGGAGCAGGCCTTTGAGATTGCTGAGTCACTGGGGGTCACCAGACTATTGGACGCTGAAGACGTGGATGTGCCGTCTCCAGATGAGAAGTCGGTCATCACCTACGTGTCGTCCATCTACGACGCCTTCCCCAAGATCCCAGAGGGAGGAGAGGGCATCGCTGCACACGAGGTGGACCAGAGGTGGTCAGAGTACCAGGCCAGGTTCTCCTCTCTGCTCCAATGGAGCCAGCAGCACATGGCCCTCATGGCCAACAAGAGCTTCCCTCAGAACCCTGTGGAGCTCAAGGCACTTTACAATGAGTACGTCCATTTCAAAGAGACGGAGATTCCTTCCAAGGAGAGGGAGAAGAGCCACATAGAACACCTCTACAGACTCCTGGAGGTGTGGATGGAGTTTGGGCGCATCAAACTGCCTCAGGGTTTGCACCCCAACGATCTGGAGGAGGAGCTGGAGCTGTTGCTGCAGATGGCTAATAAGATCCAGAACATGGCTCTGGACTGTGAAGAGAAACTCACCCTGGGCAGGAACACCCTACAAGCTGACATGTCGCGGGTTGAGGCGGGGGAGGGCGTGTGTTGTGAGCGGGAGCTGGGCGTCCACCTGCAAGACTGTGAGCTTCTCCTGCGTCAGCTCAACCAGGACATCAGCATCCTGCGGGACGAGAGGTTCTACCAGGTGGAACAACTGGCCTTCAGGGCGTCGTGTCTGCAGGAGGAGCTGGTCTCTCTCAGGCTCCAGTGCGCCAGCGTCTACAGGAGAGGCCACTTCTCCCAGCTGACCGGGCTGGAGGGCGCGTCCCCGCAGGGGGTCGAGGGGGGCATCTCCTTACCCACGGGGGCCCAGACCCTGCTGGGGGCCGTCGGGGCACTGGGGGCCCTTGGAGCTTCCCTCCTCAGGAAACCCATGTCCAGGTCCCAGCTGGTGGCCATGTCGTCATCGGAGGACGAGGGCAGCTTGAGGTTCATCTACGAGCTGCTGGGATGGGTGGAGGAGACGCAGGACCTGCTGGAGCGTGCTGAGTGGGGGGCAGACCTTCCATCTGTAGAGCACAACCTGCAGACACACCACGCCATCCACACTGCTGTGGAAGAGCTGCTGCACAGCCTGAAGGAGGCCCGCAACTACGAGGTACACACACACACGTACACACATGTACACACACAACCCCATTGTAGTTACTCAGAAACTCTGGCCAAGTTGGAGCACCAATACTGCAAACTACTGGAGCACTCGTCATGGCGACTGCGTTGCCTGGAGAGCCTGCATGCGTTTGTTGCGCGCTGCACAGAGGAGCTGATCTGGCTCAACGAGAGGGAGGAGGAGGAGCTAGCCTACGACTGGAGCGACAACAACACTAACGTCAACGCCAAAAAAGAGCTCTACGCCGAAATGAGGTCAGAGCTGGAGGAGAAGCAGGAAGTGATGCAGTCCCTGCAGGAGACAGGGGACCGCCTGTGCCACGAGAACCACCCGGCCAAACAGACAGTGGAGTTTGTGAGTGATGCTCGGGAGTGTGAGAGCTACCTGCGACAGCTTCAGGACACCATCAAGAGACAGTACACCTGCGACAAGAACAGCCGACTGAGCAAACTGGAGGACCTGCTCCAGGACTCCATGGAGGAGAAAGAGCAGTTGATTGAATACCGCAGCTCTGTGGCCAGTCTGGTGGGCCGGGCCAAGACGGTGGTCCAGCTCCGCCCCCGCGCGGCAGAGAGCACCCTGGGAGCGACCACGCCCATCCGAGCCATCTGTGACTATCGCCAGATAGAGATCACCATCAGTAGAGGGGAGGAGTGCGTGCTGGAAGACAACTCTCAGAGGACCAAATGGAAGGTGATCAGCCCCACGGGGAACGAGGCCATGGTCCCCTCTGTCTGCTTCACTGTTCCTCCACCCAACCAAGAGGCCATAGACACTGCCAGCAGGATGGAGCAGCTGTACCAGAATGTGATGGCACTGTGGCACCAGCTCCACGTCAACATGAAGAGTGTGGTGTCTTGGCACTACCTGCAGAAAGACGTCAGGGCAGTCTCCTCCTGGAGCCTGGACACGGTGCTCTCCCAGCCCCCCTCAGAGAGGGACCAGGCCCTGGACCGCCTGGACGCCCACCTGGTCGACTTCCTGTCCGACAGCCGTGAGAGCGCCTTGTTCACGCCCTCTGAGAGGCGGGAGCTGGAGAAAGAGGCCGACGCTGCCCGACAACACTGCCAGGAGCTCCTGGTCAACATGGAGACGGTGGAGAAGGATGAATCTGTCTCTCGCTCCTACCTCTCTGAACTTCAGAACATCAAGCTTCGTCTGGAGGACGCAGAGAAAAGGCTGATGACAGGCATCCAGACTCCGCCCCCGAGCAACCTGTTAGGCGACAGCGCTGACAGCCCTGTCCAGATCACCGAGCAAGAGGCTCTGCTGGTGGAGCTGGACGAGCTGCGCTCCAGTCTAGGGGACGTGTCTCGTCGCTGCCTCAGCTTCTTCCAGGACAAGCCCACCTCCTCCAGCGTGCCTGTGCTCCGCTCGGAACTCAACCTCGCCGTGGAGAAGATAGACCGGCTGCACAAGCTCTCATCCGTCTTCCTGAACAAGTTGAAGATGGTGGAGGTTCTGCTGAGCAGTCTGCACACAGCTGAGAGCCAGGTGAAGAGGTACGAGAGCCGGCTGAGCGAGGAGGACGTCAAGTGGCAGACTGAGCTGGAGGAGCAGGAGGGCGTGTTTCTCTCCCTCCAATCAGAGGTGCAGAAGGCACGGGAGGCGGGCTCTCAGCTCAACAGGCTCCACCCAGACCGCAACCCTGAGCTGGAACGCTACCAGGAGAAAGCCAATCAGCTCACCGACAGGTGGAATGTCATCGAGAGGCAGATGGAAACGCGGCGTGGGGAGCTGGAGACCTTGGGCTCTGTCCTGCAGCAGTACAGGGAGGGTCACTCTGCTCTGATCCACTGGATCAAGGAGACCACTGAGAGGCAGGGCAACATACAGACTGGAAAGGCCGACAGCAAAGTCCTGTCTGAACAGCTGGCCCAGCAAACGGCATTAGTAGCCGAAATTGAACAGAACCAAACCAAACTAGACGAGTGCCAGACCAACTCCAAGCTGTACTGCACCTCTGTTAAGGACTATGAGCTGCAGCTGATGACCTACAGGGCCTTTGTGGAGTCCACCCAAAAGTCCCCCGTGAAGAGGAGGAGGTTCATGGACTTGCGCACGCGCTACACGGCCCTGGTCACCTTGACGACGCAGCACGTGAAGTACATCAGCGATGCGCTGAGGAGACTAGAGGAGGAAGAGGCCATCAGTGAGCAGCTGGCAGCTAAGAAGGAGGAGGTATCTGAAGCCATCAGGAGCACCCAGGCCTTCTTACAGTCTAAACAGGCCAGCAAGTTGTCCCCGGAGGAGCGAGCCAGGGTGAAGACCCAGCTGGAGGAGCTGACGGCCACCTATGGCCAGATGTGTGAGAGCTCCTCCTCCCAGCTGCTGCAGCTGGAGCGCCAGCTGGCCCAGGAAGAGGAGAGAAAGAGACAGGCGGCCATAGCTGGAGTCATCGACCTGGGTACCGTGGAAACATTCCCAGTGTTCCAGGCTGCCCAGCGAGGCCTGATCGACCAGGACACATGCCTTGTCCTGTTAGAGTCTCAGCTCACCATGGGTGGGCTTCTTCAGCCCGACTCCCCTCTCACCCTTTCATTGGATGAGGGCCTAAGCCAAGGTCTGATTGACAACCACACCAGACAATCTCTATCTGAACTTGAGGGTGCCATGCATCTGATGGACCAGGCACAGCCAATCAAGGGCCAGCTCCTACCGGTGGCTGCAGCCATGGAGGAAGGTGTCATCAGAGAGGAGGTGGGGTTGCGAATCCTGGAGCTTCAGATGAGCTCTGGAGGTTTGAGGGACTCACAGGGAGAGAGACATAGTCTGGAGAGGGCTGGCCAGGCTCACCTGCTTCCCCCCAGGATCTTCACCAAGCTCAGGTCAAGGGTCAACCGCAAGGAGCTCATAGATCCCAACACGGCGGAGAAACTGAACCTTTCAGAGCTACAGCAGCGCTGCGTCCTCAGCGACAACAGCCTCCTCCACCTCCTCCCAGTCAAGCAACAACCAGGAGGTACTGTCTGCCTGCGTTCTGGACGCAAAGTCGGCATCTTCCGAGCTGTACAAGAGGGGCTGATTGACCGGCCGGTCACTGTCCGACTCTTGGAAGCTCAGCTGTTTGCGGGTGGCATTGCTGACCCCCGGTCAGGACACCGTTTGACAGTAGAAGAGGCCCTGCGTCATGGCCTGTTGGACCAGGACCTGGCCTGCGCCATGCTGACCAGGCAGCTTCAGACTGGGGGGATCTTAGATCCGGTTAGTGGGGGCAGGTTGGAGGTGGAGGAGGCCATGAGAATGGACCTGCTGTCCCCTCGCCTTGCTGTGTTGGTGCTGGAGGCGCTGTGGGCATTCATGGGGATGCTCTGGCCAGAGTCTGGAGAGCTGCTTCCCATTGCTGAGGCCCTCCAGCAGGGGGCGATCTCATCTGAGCTGGCTAGGAAGATCCTGAGACAACGTCATACTGTAGGAGCCCTTTACCTGCCCGAAATCCCCCAGGTGGTGCCCTTGAACCAGGCTGAGGAGGTCCTGGAACATTCCGTGGTGAAGATCTTGAGAGAGATCCAGATTCCCGACGTTCTATCCAACATGAACCAATCAGGATCCCCAACATTGAACCGCCTGAGCTGGAGCTCCACAGGGTCGTCACCTCCACCCTCCTCCTCAGCTCCACGCCCAGCCTCACCCCAGAGCCTGGCCTTTGACCCCTCTTTAATGGAGCGTATGGCTCCAGAGGAACAGGCCAGCCATCACCTCCTCTTCCACCTGATGACCCACAGTTACGTGGATGCCCACTCCGGCCAGCGCCTTCTCCTGTTGGAGCCTGAACTGGTAGAACTGGTTACGGCCACTGGTCCGGTCAGGGGAGATGCCACACAATCTAGAGCTCCAGATGGTTTCAATAACCCTCCAGAGAAACAGGAGTACATGGAGGTGGTCTCGGATGATAGCTTGGGTGGGGAGCTGGATGGAAGGACAATTGCGAAGGTCCAGGGAGAGCTTCCAAAGTTAATGACTAGTCAAAAAGAGTATGCCTCTATCCAGGTGGAGGAGGAATCTTATAGACAAGGAGGAAGAGAGGGGGCCCCTGACGGGTTATCTCAGATTGGAAAGCGAGAAATTGAAGACATGAAGCACGGAGTTGAGATAGCAGTTGGAGGAGTTGGCGATAAGGTGGACCTAGGGGGAGATGGGAAGCAGAAAGAGGAAAAGGAAGAAAGGGTTGGTTTGGAAAGTCTGCAGACCAGGAGCGTTGGAGTCAAACATGCAGCAGACTGTCCCCAGAACATGGGAGAAAAGGTGGGCCACCCCCAGGTTATGACTCCAGAGATGGAACTGGAAGAAGAGAAGAGTGAGGACGATGCCGAGCTGGAGAGGTTAGCGGCGGAGCTCCGCCAGGGAGGCCTGGTGACAGAGGATGGGGACAGACTCCTCCCTGACGAGGCTGTGGCCCAGGGCCTTTTGCCTGGACACACTGCAGTCAAACTAATGGCCCAGGCCGGTCTGTTTGGAGGGTTCCTCGACGTCGGTGCCTGCGAGTCCCTGAGCATGGAGGATGTGATGCAGGAGGGCCTGCTAGACGAGGACCTGATGTGGAGTGTGCTGAAGTCAGAGAAATCATTGGCGGGGGTGGTGGATGTGGAAAAAGGCCGAATCTGCACCCTGAAAGAGGCAACACAGGCAGGGTTGATTGACCCTGCTACAACGGCTAGGCTCCTGGAAGCACAGGTGGTCTCTGGAGGGGTGGTGGATCTCCACAGGGATAAGAAAGTCTCAGTCACCCTGGCTGCTAACTTGGGTTTGATTGAGGGTGACCATAGAGAAGAACTGGTGGCATTGGAGAAATCTTGTCGTGGTAAAGGCTCTGACCCAAATGCTGGCCGTACTAAAGCTACACTACATCTGCAGATGGAAGGAGTCTTAGACCCCAAGACAAAGTTGCCTGTCCCTCTCAACCAAGCTATTCACAGCGGCTTTATCAGACCAGAAGAGGCCTATCAGGCCCTATCCCAACAAGTGGCTGAGGGTGGTATTGTACACCACGCATCTGGGGTTAGGCTGTCAATGTCTGATGCAGTGGAGAGAGGTTTGGTGGACCGGTCTATAGCTTCAGGACTTGAGGAACTAGAGAATGTGTACCAGGGAGAGATACCCACCTGCTCACACCCGGAAGCAACTCTCCTCCAGGCATCCACAGGAGCCATTTTGGATCCAGAGTCGGGGAGAAGACTGACGCTGACAGAGGCTGTGTCTCAAAGTCTGCTGGATGAGAAGACTGCCCAGGCAGCCATGACCTCCCGAGGGGTAACAGAGGGTCTGCTAGACCCTCAAACAGCCCGCATCATGCCTTACTTGGACCTTATAAACCAGGGTAAGATAGATATTGAGACGGGGAAGCGCTTCCTGGAGGTGAAACCCTTCCGGGGCATCCAGGATAAACAGACTGGCCAGGCTCTGACGCTGCCTCAAGCCATGGCCTCCAATAAAGTTGACCCAGTCCCAGCACTCAGAATGTTGCAGAATCAGGCAGATACTGGTGGGATCATCGATATCTCGAGCGGTGATAGACTCCCACTAACTGAGGCCTCCAAGAGAGGACTGGTGGGGGAGGACATGGTCAAGCTCATCGCCACCAAACAGATGCTGAAAGGTGGGATACTAGACCCCACCACCGGACGGAGGGTGTCGAGTCTGAAGGAAGCGGTCAAAGCCTCTCTCTTATCCAAGGAGATGGCTGCTGAGCTTCAGGATAACCTGAGGTCTGTACATTTGGAAGGTGATAATGAAGATAGCTCAACACCTGTAGCTTCCTCTAATGGTAGCAACAGTCCTGCAGTCACATTAGCTGTGTCTAGTCCGGACCGGCTCACTGAAGGTACAGGGGTGATGACTCCATCACCCCCCCTAGAGGCTGAGAAAAGGCATTTCATGCTGCCAATTACAGTGGACAGAGATGAGTCTCTCATGGCGAGTATATCTGAGAGTTACCAAGCTCCACAGCTTTGTGATGTTGCCATTGAGGAGCGGATTGAACATGAACAGGTGGCCTCAAAAGGAAAAATGGTGTCCGATCAATCTTTTGATGTTTTGACCCAGTTCGCTTGCAAAGCAGAGAAAAGGCTACAGCAGGCACTTAAAGAAGTGGGGACCCAGCCAGACGGTGTGGACAGGCCCAAACCTCTGCCCAGAGAAGGGCATGAAGATACCAAAAAAACTATGGATGGTGAGCAGGTTTTAGTGGCAGAGGAGGGCAAGGGAGATCCTGATCACGCGGCAACATCTGAAGATCATGTCTCCATTCTGACCCAGTCCAGTGCTACTGCCGCAGCACGTGCAAAGACAACTAAATCTGGACATGTGGATGGGATTAGACCAGTGGAGAAGAAAGGACCTTCTTATCTGGCTATAGAAACGCTGTCGGATGTGACTGGCGCCTGTGAAAGACAAACCAGGGACCAAAAAGACATCACTGATGTTTCTGCCTCTACTGAGGGAGAGGAAATGAAGACACGTGTGACTCAGAGCCAGAGACATGAAGCGGAGGAGGAGAGGGGTAGAATGAAGAATGAGAAGGACCCAAAGATGGAAGCCAGGGAAAGTACTGACGCTGACCACTCAGCAGACCAGGGACCCCCTCCCTCTAAAGAGGCAGAGAGCAAGAGCAAAAAGAAGAGAAAGAATAAGAAGAAAGGGAAAGAGGTTGAGATAGAGAAATCTGAGAATCCATCAGAGGCAAAACATCAGTTTGAAGAGTCAGAGATTGATGCAAAATCTGAGAGCGATGTTGTGAAAGATGTTCTTCCACAGAAAGAAGATCCACCAGCAGTGGTTTGTGGTCAGTCAGCATCTCCAGACCTCCGCCATGGGGAAGGTGCTGAGGTGCAAACGAAGGAGGAACATCAAGATCCAAGTAATGTTATCAAAGACGGAGCGGCCAATGTTTCCTTTGGTGAAGGACATTTTACAGAGGCTCAGAGAGATGCTTTGAAACACAGAGAGCCTGCAGGCTGCAGAGATGATAAGAGCAGAGAGGTGGTAGAGATGGTAGAACCAAAACATAAAGAAGAGGAGATGGTTGCTCAGACGAGCCAGAACGAGGGTAGAAAGGAGATAGAGTCCACTCAGAGTGCCATCCAAGCCACCTGTGATAAAGATGCTCTTCTGCTGAAGGCAAAGGAGAGCCTTCTGAGGAAGGTGTATGGAGGTGTTGGTGACAAGCAGGCCACTGAGAAGCTAGGAGCCCTCCGACAGGGAGGGGTAAAGAAAGAGAGGGATGAAGTTAAGATGGCGAGAGTCGTAAAGGAGCGGGAAGGGAAGAAGGAAGGATTGGTGACCGTTGTGAAGGATAGCGTGACTGTAGAGAGTCCCTCTGAGGGTCTGTCGAAAGAGAAAGAGGAAAGAGGGATGTTGGAAGAGAAGGAAGGAGAAAGGGAGGAGAAACGTCTGCCAGACCTGGTCACACAAACAAAACCAGGAAAGAAGAGTAAGAAGAACAAAAGGTTTAAGAAATCAGACACTGCTGAAATTGAAACAGCACATTCTAAAGGGATACCAACAACTGTATGCTCCATTCTCATTGGTGAGAGGGGGGTGGATGGGCATCGTGGCAGCCAATCTGACAGTGATGCTGCCACAACAGCAAGTGTTGATGAGACAAACAAGATGGCTACCTCTGCTGAGAGCCTTGAAGGAGGTGATAAGCATCAACAAAGACCTGTATTCTCCAGTGCACCAGAGATAACTCAGTCCAGTCTGAAGGACAATGTCGAAGTTGACAGCTCAAGGGTGAACAAAACTGGACCACTGGGCCAGGAAACGGAATACCATAGTGTCAGCTCACCTGAGGAGGAGGTCCAGTCAGACAGCCAGGGAGGTGCTGACTTGGTGGAGACTCCTCCTGGAGCCCTCACAACCAAACTGGACCCTGTTGAGGGCAGGACTCCTGCGGCCGAAACCACAAAAAAAGTTGGGAAAGCAAAGAAGAAGAACAAGAAACAACAGCAGCAGCAACAGGCTGACAGTCCATCGCAGACTGAGACTACGACCAGAGATGACCAGCTCTCTGAGCCCGAGACCCAGGGCGTCTCCCAGCTTCAAACCCAGACTCGGAGCATCCAGGGGTCGCCACACACCAGCCAGTCCCTGTCTGATGAGCCCCCTACTGGGTCGGACACCACTGATGTGCCTGGATCCGACACCACCGAAAGCTGGGGGGAAGAGGAGGAAGAACAGATAAGACAAATTGAAACACAGAAAGAGAGGAGCTTTGTTAAAACTGGAAAGTCCTCATTGGTTCGTCAAGAATGTTTGGAACATGACCAGCGAATTGTGGCTCTGCTGTCCATGGTCAGACACATCGAGGTCCGCCTCAAACAGCAACAGCAGCAGTCCATTGGTCGCAGCCTCATTGCTCTTGATGACATCATCAAACAGACAGAAGTCTTGAGTCTAGAGCTAAAGGATCTCGAACCCGAAGTCAACAAGGAAGTGGAGGCTGCCAGGGGGCTGGTAGAGCCTCGTCCACAGGAAGTGCCTCCACAGCTCCTAACAGCCCTGGAGAAGGATGGGCGAGGCCTAGCTCGCTGCTATGAGGCTGCTAGAGGGGTCTCTGATAGTATATTGCAGGGGCTGCGAGCCCACAGAGATTCATACAAAGAGGCAGTGAGTGGAGAACAAAAGTCTCTTGGAGGGAGGGTGGAAGAGCTCCTGTCATGGCTGAGGGAGACAGAGACTCAGATGCAGGGGTCTGACAGGACAGATGGAGAAGCCCCCCCTGCTCAGCTCATACAGCAGCTTCACATGTGCAAGGTGGTGCAGCAGCAGAAGGCGGATTGTTCACAAAAACTGGAAGGCCTCACAATGTGGTTGGCTGGTGCTGCCAGCATGCTGGCCAATCAGAGAGCTGGCACAGAGTCAGGTGATGTGAGCGTGCTGCAGCAGAAACAGAGAGAGCTTCAGGAAGTCCAGAAGGACCTCCAGACCAGAGGTGACGGTGTGACCGAGACCATCCGCTCCGTGGAAGACTTCCTGTCTGAGCACGGTGACAACCTGACCCCTGAAGAGAAGACCAACCTCCAGGAGGCACTGGCCAGGATGAAGGAGCAGTACGGCACTCTGAGGGACTCCACCCACTCCTCTCTGGCCAAGCTAGACACCGCCATCAGCACCACAGTCCAGCAGAACACACAGAGGGCCAAGGCTGTGGAAGACCTTCAAGAGACCCAGGGAAAGATAGATTCCCTCCTGGGGCAGCTGTCTACCCTCAGCCAGCCTGGCAGTGCCTCGAGCGGGGCGGGCAGAAGCGTTACTGATGCCCCCTCGTCCTCCAGCCATCCAGACAGCACTCTGGAGACACACACAGACATGTTACAGGCGGAGCTCCAGCAGCTCCAGGCCCAGCAGGCTCAACTGCTTCAAGTGACCCAGCAGACCCGCTCCCTGCTGGAGCAGCCTGACTCGGCCGTGCCCCCGGAGGAGAAGCAGCGCCTGCGGGCCCAGCTGGACCTGCTGAGCCAGCAGCACCAGGACAAGCTGAAGAGCTGTCAGGACCGGCTGCGGAGGTCCGAGACCCTGAAGGAGGAGCTGGCCAAGTTCATCCAGGAGCACGGGGTCCTGGGGAGCTGGCTGGAACAGAGTGAGCGAGAGCTGAGCTCTCTGGGGGAGGGAGACACCGACGCACCAGGCCTGAAGGGGAGACTGGAGGAGCATAAAAAGCTGGCGGAGGATGTGATCTGTCACAAGGCGGACCTGCGCTTTGTCTCCATCTCGGGCCAGAAGGTTCTGGATTCTGTCCAGGCAGCCCTGGAGAAGGTGCGGGGGTCCGACCCGGCACTGGAGGCAACCAAACACCAGGTCTCGGAGCGACTGCAAGACGCCAATCATCGCTACACTGCTCTACACAGCAAGTCGTCGGACCTGGGCGGTCGTTTGTCGGGCCTGTTGGAGCGCTACCAGCAGTACCAAGACGAGGCTGTGTCCCTTCACACCTGGCTCGGCACCCAGGAACAGAACCAGAGCATCTCCGGACCCAACGGAGAGACCGACACACACACACTGCAGAGCACACTCCGCAACGTACAGCTGCTACAGGACGAGCTGGCTGAGCGTTCAGTGCAGCTGGAGAAGGTCAGGAGGGCCGGCCTGGAGCTGGGCAGCACACAGGAGTCTCCCTCCCTTCGAGCTGCAGACATCCTCAGCACTACAGAGGGTCTGGAGAACCGGTTCAGCTCTCTGTCTGAGTCTGTGTCGAAGCGTGCGGAGCACCTCCAGACTGCCGTGGCCCAGTCCGTCAGTGTCCAAGAGGGGCTGAAGGGTTTGCTTGCCTGGCTGGACAGCCTGGTTCTGGCCCCGGGGCCAGCCCAGCCCACGGCACAGGCCGTCCAGGATGCACTCACCCAGAACCAGAAACTTCGCCAGGAGCTTCTCTCCCGGCAGGGCAGTGTGGAAGCCACGCGGGACGCCGTCTCCAAGCTGCTCCAGAGCGCTGATGCCTCCACGGCCTCCGGGCTGCAGGGGGCGCTGCGGGACCTGACCCAGCGCTACGCCGCGGCCCAGGCCAGCCAGGCGGAGAGCGAGGCCCAGCTGAAGACCCTGCTGCCTAAGCTGGAGGGTTATGAACGACTTAGTGGAGACCTGCAGAACTTCGTCCAGACCAGACAGCGAGCGCTAAGCCCTCTGGGACAGCCGGAGCGGAGTGTGGAGGACTACAGACAAACGATTGAAGAAGTGAAGTCAGAGCTGGAGCAGGAAGCAGGCCAGCTCACGTCCTTCTGTGAATTGGGGACAGACCTCAGCCAATCCAAGGCCCTGACCAACACACAGAGCCTTTTGGACAACGTCAAACAGGTTTCCGAGGCCTTTGCCCGACTAGAAGCCAACATCAACGAAAGCTCCATCCAGACTTGTGAGCAGCAGCTGTCCCAGTTCCGTGGGCTCTCTGGCTCCCTCCTCAGGTGGCTCCAGACAGCGCAGGAGCAGCTGCCCCCCAAGGAGCCCAACCTAGACACACAGGGACTGCAGAGGAGAGAAAGCAACAGATCACTGAACTCCCTACCCCCCTACAAGGACCTGCTGAGTGAGTGGGAGGCCCAGGGGGGCCGCGTCCAGGAGCTGAACAAGACCGGCTCCGAACTAGAGACCCTGATCATCAGCATCACTGGCCCCCAAATCAAGACAGACATGACGGAGCTGCAGGTGGCGGTGGCGGAGGTGAATGGACGCTACGAGGATCTGGGCGGGGAGCTGAGGGAGAGGCGTGGCCGCCAGGAGGCGTCCCTGGAGCAGAGGCAGAAGGCCCGGCAGGGGGCGGAGCAGCTCAGCCACTGGCTTGGGGAAAGGGAGCACAGCCTGGCCTTGGGACAGACCGCCTCCCCCTCTAAGCCGGAGGTGGTACGAGCCCAGGCCCAGGAGAACAAGGCGTTGCTGGCGGAGCTGACTGAGCATGCTGCGAAGGTGGAGGAGTTGAAGGGCACCCTGAGGAAGTTGATCTCTGAGAACCCTGACTCCCCTGAGGCCGACAAGTGGAGGCAGCAATTGCAGGATATAGACGCACGCTGGGAGAAGGCCAATCAGACGGCAGCCCAGCGACAGACTGAACTAGAAACCTGTGCTGATAGGCTGGGTAGCTTTGCTACTGCAGCCAGTCAGCTGGGTCCGTGGCTGAGAGAGAAGGAGCTTATGATGAGTGTGCTGGGACCCTTGAGTATCGACCCCAACATGCTCAACACACAGAAACAACAAGTGCAGTTCATGCTACGGGAGTTTGAGACCCGGGCGCCTCAGTTCCAGCAGCTCACCCAGGCTGCCGAGGGCATCCTCTCACCGTCAGGAGACGGCCAACAGGACCCCAAGGACCTGGAGGAGGTGCACTCTGAGCTAGGCTCCATCTCCCAGCAGTGGGAGGGCCTGATGTCTCGCCTGGCCCAGCGCTCCCAGCACATCGACCAAGCCCAGGGGACCAGCGAGAGCTACCAGACCCTGCTCCGGGACCTCTCCTCCAGCCTGACCCAGCTAGGCGAGCGCCTGGATGCACAGGCCTCTCTGAGTGCCCAGCCCGAGGCCCTCAAGCAGCGCCTGCAGGAGACGGGCGAGATCCGCTCCGAGCTGGAGCGCCGGCGGGCTGAGCTGGGGGAGGCCCAGCGGCTGTGCGGGGAGCTGAGCGCCATCGTGGCGGAGCCCTACCTGAGGGAGGAGCTTAGCAAGAGGCTGGAGAGTGTGAGAGGGCCCCTGCGGAGCCTGGAGGAGAGGGCTGCGGATGGTCTTTCCCAGCTCCAAGCTGCTCTCTCTAGCACCCAGCAGTTCCAGCAGATGTTTGAGGAGGTTCGCAGTTGGCTGGACAACCAGTGTGACCAGCGAGACTCCTCCTCCGACTCCCTCCCCTGCCAGCCAGGGGCCCTCAGCGCCCTGCTAGCCCAGACAGAGGAGCTCCAGCGTGGGGTGGCCAGCCAGCGAGGCTCCTACGAGCTCATCCAGGCCGAAGGGGCCTCCCTGCTCGCCTCCCTCCCAGCTGGAGGTGAAGAGCGGTCTGCCTTGCAGTCCCGCCTCTTCACCTTGCGGCAGGACTGGGAGGGGCTCAACCAGCGCATCACCAACCGCCACAACCGCCTCAAATCCACCCTGGGCAAGGCCGAGACGTACCAGCAGCATCGGGCCGAACTGGGGCCCTGGGTGGCCGAGTGCCAGACCCGGGAGGCGAAGATCAGGCCCTCGCTGGACCCCGCCGCCCTGGACGAGGCCCTCCAGAGCACCAGGCAGCTGGGCCTGGACCTGGAGCGCCGCCGGCCTCTCCTGGAGGCCCTGAACACTGCGGCCGACCAGCTCCTGGAGCAGTGCCGCGTCGGGGAGGAGGAGGTGAGGGACGAGAAGGCCCAGCTGAACCGCAGCGTGGACAGGCTGGTCGAGAGCCTCCAGGCGCGCTCCACCCAGCTGGAGGAACTAGCCAGCCGACTGAAGGAGTTTGAGGACGGGCGTCAGGCCGTGGAGAGGAGGCTGGAGGCGGCCAGACATCAAATTGAGGTCCAGGAGGCGTTGGGCCCTCAGGCCTGCAGCAATAAGAGTCTGGAGAGGTTGAGGAACCAGCAGGAGGCGCTACGATCCCTCCAACCACAGGTGGTTTACCTCAGAGACCTGTCCCGGGGCCTGGTGCAGGACGCACCCCAGACACCAGGGGGAAGCGCGGAGGGGGGACAGAAATTGGAGCAACAGGCCAATCAAACTGAGAGAGAATATGGAGATGTCACTGAGAAGATCGAACAGTGCTGCTCCACTCTGGAGTCCCGCCTCCAGGGCGTGGGTGAGGTCCAATCACATGTCCGGGATGTCTTCTCCCGATTGGCCGATTTGGACGACGAGCTGGACAGCCTGAGCCCGGTGGGGCGGGACCCCGACTCGCTCGCCTCCCAGGCCGAGGCCCTCCGGGGCTTCCTGTCCCGCCTGGCGGACCTCCGCAGCGAGCTGGAAGGTCACGGGGGCGACTGCACCGCCATGCTGCGCCGCGAAGGCTCCTCCCCCGACCTCCTGGCCCTCAGGAGGGAGACGGAGGCCCTGAGTCGTCAGGCGGGCAAGCTGTCGGAGAGGGGCGGAGCCAGGCTGACGCAGATCGAAGACGCCGCCCAGAAAGTGCGTGAGTTCTACGGGCTGGTGGCGGAGCTACAAGGGCTGCTGGGAAGGGCGGAGGAGGGGCTGGAGGCCCAGGGCGTGGTCGGGACGGAGGTGGACACCATTAAACAACAGCTGCAAGAGTTCAAGACACAGCTGGGACAGAAGCCTTCTGCTCTGCCTCCAGCCTCTGTGATTCAATAG
>JADPVJ010005967.1:0-11457 GCA_018346875.1 Hypomesus nipponensis
ATGAGAAGATCCAGTAGAGTAGGTGATGAGTCCACGGTTCGGCAGAACGGTGTAGCTGGGCGAAGCAGAGCCGATCGGGGGGATGCCCCTGATGACGAAGAGGCAGGCGGCAGTCCGGTTGACATACAAGATGATGAAGACAACGACCCAGCTAGAAGAAGGGAGATCCGGAGCAAGTACAGGGATCTCATCAACTCGGTTCAGCAGAACAGAGAAGACATGCTTAGCCCTACCAACAATAAACTCACAGACGTTTTGGAGGAGGCCAACAAACTGTTTGCAGAAGTACGACAAGCCCGAGAGGCAGCTTTAGATGCCCAACTCCTGGTCCTTGCTACAGACCTAGGCAAAGAGAAGGCCAGCCAGCTCCATGCAGAGGGCTCAGCCTTTGACCCATCAGCCTTTGCCGAGCGCCTGCTGTCCTTCATGGGCCTTAACCGGTTGGAAGATGAGGAGAATGTTGAAGAAGAATCGGCAACGACAAATGGCTACCTGCCCCCGGACGCCTGGCAGAGGGTGGCCAAGAGAGTGGAGTGTTGCTTCAGGACTGCCCCATCATTCCACTACATGATGGGCTCTTTCCTGGCTGTCCCCCCACCTCCAAGGCAGCGCACTGAGCGCCAGAGGAAGGCGCCCTCAAAGGAGGCCAAGCGTATCATGCCCACTCAGTTGAAGAAAATGGAGGAATCCCATCAGGAAGCCACAGAGAAAGAGGTAGAGAGGATCTTGAGCTATCTGAGAAGCTACTTTGCAGATGACCCCACATCTCCTATCTCCTATTATGAATTTGTGATTGATCCCACCTCTTTCTCACGGACGGTGGAAAACATGTTCCACACATCATTCCTGATCAGGGATGGTTTGGCCAGGATGTATTTGGATAGTGACAAGCTGCCTTGTATTGCCCCTGTGGAGGAAGGAGAGGTGGAGGCTGTTGGGGTGTCCAGTCGACAGCAGTGTGTAATTTCCATCAGCCCCAAAAGCTGGAAGGAGTTGCACAAACCAGAGATCGACTGGGAGTCCAATGACAATATTGCTGACCAGAGGCCTGGTGTCCATGTACCAGTCCTTGAGAATTGTCTGGATGAACTGGAGATGGATCATCTAAAAATATCAATAGACCCAGTTGCCACCTCTGCTGAAGCTTCCCTCTCTGAACTCCACCACACACAGCAGTCTCTGTACAGTGGCCCAGAAGAGACATGGAAACCTCGCAGTGGAGCGGCCAGCAACCAAGGAGAGGAGGAGACTGAAGTTCATGCTGAGAGTATAAACCACAATGGAAAGAGGAAGGACAACCAAACAGATAATGGAGCTGTACTGACTGAACCTCCTGCCTCACAGCGGCAGCAACAGCAGGGAGGCCCGCTAGAACGCATCCAGGAGACCTGGGGGGATCCAAACAAGGTTGTGGAGGAAGATAAAGAGGAGCTGGAGTTTCCTCATGACCTGCTGCCCAACTTAGACTTCGGCAGTGAATTTAACATTTGGGAGACCTCACTCGGGCCTCCCCCGCAAATCTCTACTACATTCGGGGAAGGTGCTCCACCCCTGCCTTTCTCCACTCTCCTAGACAAGGAGCTCCAAGAGGCCTTTCAGGAATGTGAGGAACAGATGGCCTCACTGGGAAGACTTCCCCTAGCCCACTTTTCCTCTGAACCTCTTGTCCCCATGACCAATAATGCTAGTCCGGCTGAGCACGCCACAGCCACGCCCCTGGCCTTGCCCCGACATAAGGACCAGGAAAACAGAGCTAGGTGTAAAAGGCTGGTTAACAAAGATGATAAGTCATCCCTGCTTCCTCCAATGGTGCTTCAGCCAGGCCTTTATAATGGTAGCCATGGCAATAATAAAACAAACGGAAAGAGCGAGAAGGAAAACATCTCTGTGTTTAGTTTCAGGGACTATATTCTGGGTATTGAAGTTGGAGACACAAGGGCAGAAGGAGAGGGTAAAGAGAGTGAAGAAATCCATGAGGAGGAAAGACTGCACAGACATGAGCCTCTGAATGATACAGAAATACGTGAACAGAAGGACACACCCACACAGAGACAGCCTGAGAAGCCAACTACAGATATACATCATGAAATACAGAAGTACACATATTCAGCTGAACAGAAGGAGCTAAAGATTGAAAAAAAGGAACAGACCAGTCAAGAAATGGACCCAAATACAATACTGTCAAATACATTGACAGAGGAAAATAATATAAAAGAGGTACAAAGTAATTCACAGTCAAAGGCAGCAGTTGATGTCAGTCACACTAAATCAGAAAAACTAACTGAGAAAGACAGAGTGTCTAAGTCAAAGGCAGTAAAGATTAAATCACAGAAACAAAGTAACACGCAGGTAGAGAGTAAGACAGAGAGGCAAGGCAAGAATAAAGACTCCAATTCACAGGAACAGCTGATCCTCTGGGGACATCCCAGTAACAGCCCACAAGTAAATGACCCTATTCTAGCCCCAGCAACAGACTCGTCTTCAGTGAAAGGGGAGGGTCGTCTTACTAGCCTTTTGGGCTGTCGTGTCCCCAGCCCAGACCTTCACTTGGAATCCGTGCCCCAACAGTCAGATGACCCTTGGAGTTTGACCCAAGGGCCTGTATCCCCACACCAGAGCAGTCATGTTAAAAATACACTGGTATCTGTCCAAAGCACAGTAATCAATGTGCTCAATCCAAATGTTGCTTCGGGCAGTGATGAGGGATCAAGTGTAGGAACACAGCACATCACACCCCCTACATGCAGTTACGTAAACACATATCACAACCCAGCCTGGGCAGGAGAAGTGGAGAAGAGTGCCCTTGAAAAAGCTTCAGCAGTTGCTGCTGCCTCTGCGTTGCTACTGACAACACCCACAACGCCAGAAATGATAGAATGTGAGGGAGAGGGGAAAGACGAGCAAATCGACTCATTGGGGAGAGCTGCTCCAGGAATGGCAGCAGAGAACAACTCAGCATTAGAAGATACATGTTTGGGGGGATTAGGCGATTGTGTCAGTTGCTCTGCAGGAGAGGGGAAGGAGACCCCCCCCCCGGCCAACCTCCCCCAGGCCAAACCTGCATTAGTCGGCACAGAGATAATACGCTTACCTGTGTTCTCAGTTTCAGCCCAGGACTTACAAGCTGCGACTGAGCAGAGCTACAGAATAGACATGCCTCACAACTCACTGGGCAGAAAACAGAACGAGAGACTTGGGGAGCTCACCATTACCTCCCCAACTACTAATGCTCTCTCTCCAGCCGGTGACATAGACAAGGAGAGGGAATCACTCCAGGTAGCAGAAAATGTCATCGCTTCTCCCCCTCGACTACCCAGTAAATCTGATTGCCAGGAAAACAAAGCTACTGGATTGGAGAGAGGGGGACAGGGAGGAGGAGGGAGAGGAGGAGTAAGCGGAGGAAAGGAGGAGGGAGGGCAAAGAGGTGGTGGGGTAGCTGGAAAGCAGATTTCATTCAACCAGTTGGCAGGCTCAGTGAGAGGAACGTCATCCCCAGCAAAGACATGTCTGCCCCCGGATGCTGCCGAGTCACCAGTGAATTTGCAGTGCAGGAGTAAGCTCATCTCTAGCGCCAGTACCTCTATTCAGGTGGTCTGTCTGCCTCAGTCCATCCTGGACATAGACAGGGTCCCAGCTCATTCTGGACATGACTCCATCAGCATCCGTACAGAGGGAGACACAACAGAGCTTGATACTTTAAAACAGAGCCTGAGTTCAGAGGAAAAAATAGCAAAAGGAAACGAATCTGGACAAGCCTTCATCAGGACTACAGAGATGAAGCAGGGCCCCACTGGAATTTGTCTGCCTTCTGTTCCTTCTCAAACACTGGGATCTACAGTCCAGAACATAACTGCCGTGGGAAGCTCCAGTGCCCAGGTGTATCCGTTCCAGCCCACTGGCAACACAGTGGACAGACTTGCGGAAACTGAGGCTGGTCTGCTCAGTTTGGCTCAGCCTAGGAACAGCAGCAGCAGTGTGGAGCTCACCATGGCTACAGTTGGAATATTTAAGCTGGCCACTCGGGACAGCAGACGAGTACATTGGACAGAATCCATCAAATATGACGATTCTTCTACCAAGGGCTTTATTTTTCCTTCACCATTGCCAGCTGGGACGAACAGTGCGTCCCTTCCTCCATTATCTGTACATGAGAGCCTCCGGCATCCTGTGACTGAAGCTAGTTTTACCGTCCAAGAGACGCTTAGTTTCAAGAAGCTTGATACCCCTCCACAGACTGCCTTGGCTGGGGAGCAAGCAGCAGAAGCTAGTCTCCCAGACCCCCAGCAGGCCAAAACAGAAGCTGCAGGAGATGAGGATCATGAGAAACTACATGGAGGTCAGTCTGCCATTGATCACAACACCATGCAGAGAATGGTCAATACAGAGAATGTGACACCAGTAAATGTCACAGAATTTTTTTTAGATAAAACAATTGAAAAAGCCCAGTTGAAAAGTCATAGAAGTGGATTCAGTACTACAAGCAGAAACATAATGCTCACAGCTCAAGGTGAAGGAGCTGACATTCCAGAGAAGGGAGACCTAGATGTTGAAAAAGACTTAGAAAGTGTCTGTAAAAGCATTCAGATGGCTGGAGGAAGAAGAGTGTATGAAGGAGGAAAAATGGATGGTATACATAAAGTGGATAGAGAACGGGAAGAGACTAAAGTCTGTGTGTCAGATGGGTCAGATCCTTTACAGATTCCCGGTGGAGATCTTAAAGAATCAGAGGACCCTGACAGACTTCAGGAGACAGCTTCAACCAATAACTTGTCTATTGATCCAGAATCTGAAATGGTTCATTTTCAAGAGCTTCCCTCTTCTGCAGCATCTCTAAACCAGCTTATTACTACTGAGTCTGACAGAGACTCTCAGCATGCATTGCAGAAGGGGCCCATCTCTGACCAGCAACAGTCAAGTCCTGAAAAATTATTGACCATGACCTCCTCGCAAATCTCCCTGCAGACAAAGCTGGATCAGCTCTCTAACCAATTAAATCAATCTGTTATTCATGACAGGCCTATCACAGAGACTATGGAGGGCAAGGAGGAATCTCTTGTTCCTGCTGATGGTCCTGTTGTATCTCAGGCTGCTGTTCAAGAGATTCCAACCCTTGACAATGAATCTACTCTGTGCCTGAGGCTTCCGGGACCCATGTTGATTCATTGGGAATTCATCAATGACCGGGGCGTCTCACATCCTGGACAGAATAGTCATCATGACAGCCATGACACCATCCCACGCTTTGAAGAAGTCAGACCTGAAGGGAGTGGGAAAATGACACAAGCATCCACAACATCAACAAAAGAATCAATATCAACGCAACCTCTGGAGGATAGTGATGTGAGAACCAGACAAGATGTGAATGATAGGACAGTGAGGGATGAAAATATCCTAGAAAAAGAGATGAAGGAAGACAGAGAAAAAACATTGGAACCCTTATCTAAATTGTCTCTTGATTCTGTTATAAATATGAATATCCCCAACCCAGCGTACAACATTACAGCTCCACAGAGTGGGAGAGGACTCCATGATATATTATACCAGTCTCATGAAACTCATGTCACTCATGTCAAACTCATGTCATGTCTCATGTCTGGTTCTGATAATGACATTCAGCCATCTAACATTGGACCAGAGGCCACAGATGTCCAACCTTGTAGGAGTGAGGTGTCCATTAAAGATGAGGTCATCAATGTAACCCCGCCTCTGACGTCTGAGCTGCCCCTTGGCCGGGCTTTTGGTGAAAACACAGAAGATGAACAAGGAGAACTGCAGAAAGAAAAACTTAAAGAAGACATTAAAAACATCACACTCTATGAGATGGGAAAAAATGGTAGTGAGGAAGACCACAAGACAATAAAACTAGACCAAGCCTGTACTCAACTGCATAATGGAACTGAGAAGGAGGCTGGGGAGGAAACAGAGCTACACTTAAAGAAGAAAAAGAAACAAAAGCGAAAACAAAGACAGAAGGATGTACAAAGAGTGGCCATACAGAAGGATGACACAAGCGGATGGAAAACTGTAGAAGATCAGTGTTTGTCCGTATCTGCTCCTGACCTCAGTGGGGTAGGGTTCTGTAAGGACAGAGGGAGGGTTGAAAAGGCGTTTAAGGTTGTGCCTCCCTTTGTGTCAGACCACAGCCTGGCTCTGTACCCATCGGTCCAAGCAACAGCTGAGCCTGACTCTGACATCAACCCTAAACCAGACCGAAGTTTAGCTCACAGCCAATCAAGTTCCACACAGGTTGCTCAGCAACAGAAACATGGACAGGAACAGCATCAACTGGGATTCAGAGACTCCTCAGATGACAACAAAAATCTGTTGCCAGAGGTAACTCAAGTGGCTGAGAGGCCTGATGGGAGTTTGAGTCAGTCAGGAGACATGGATGACAGAAATGACGACAGCTGTATCAAGGATGGAGAGAGAGGTCCGGGAGGAGAGAAGGGGCATAACAAGTTGGAGGTGGAGTTACCAATTACATCATGTGATCAAAGTATTAGCATGTCTTCATATACCCACAGTGATGGAAACAGCTGTGCAGATATGAAGAGAGTCACCTCAGTTAGAGAGACAGAGACAAAGACAGACTGTCCTGAAAAAGATCAAATACAGAGGTTGGATGAAAATCATAGCGTAGGGCCAAGATTGGTCAAACTGGATTTAATGAGTAAAAAACCTCAGACACAAAATGCCTTGATAGCATTGGAGGTTAGAAACGTGGAGGAGTGGGCCAAAGCTCTCAGAACAGGGGTAGCATCAGCTTGTCAAGGTCAAGATGGAGAAAGCGAGGCCCCAGCCAATAACACAAAAGCTCCTATTGTACCTTTATCACACACACAGGAAAGCACAGCACTGAAATGCCTAGTCTGCTTGGATGACCAGATGTCTAGCATCGAGGCCTCACCCAGGCCAGACCAGATCCAGGAATTTCCTGTAAAAATAACCAGCAACACCATTACTCCAATGAATCTGTCTCTGGTAAACAAAGAGCCTATGGCAGAGGAGACCTGTTCTGATGTGGTTTTGGGATCCAGTCGTGGAATCCAGCAGAGAGGTCAGGATGTAGTATGTGACACTCCTGTGCTTCAAAACAACAAGAAAGAAACTGACACACAAAGCCTCACAGCAACAGGAACCCTTAAAAAAAGCCCTTATTCAGAGCTAGACAACATAAAAAAGGAAAAGAAGGAGAATGAGACCAAAGAGGACAAAGAGCAAAAGGAGGAACAAGGGCTACCTCAGAATGCGGAAGTCGGAGAGCCAACAGGGCCAATCTCTGTAAATGCAGGACCTATCCCAATACTTTGCCCTGCTCCTGCCCCACCACAGGCTGAGAAAGACACTGACTGGCTAGTAAAAGCCCTCCGTGATGCAGTTGCCCACTCTCAGACTGAACATCAGAACAGAGAAAAGACTGATAAAATCATGCCAACCAGAGCACTCCAGTTTCTGGAGTCTCCCCAGGCTGTGTACCAAACCCCCACAGAGGAAATTACTACTCCTCTTGGCCAGCAGGATAACATAGCAGAGAGCCCAGCAGAGAGTACATCTAAAGGTCCTACAGTAGACAAGTCAGGGGAGAGTGGGTGCTTCTTAACAGAACAAGTGGTTGACCCTGCTCCTTTTCTTAATTCTACTCCTTCTTCTCCGGTTACCTCTGCCCCCACTCCTGGTGGACACAGCTTCCCACCTGCCCTCCCTCCCTACCTCTTTCAAGACACCACAGAGTTCCCCACTCCTCCCCCCACACCCCCAGAGAGGCCTGCTCCTGCATCCTCTCAGACCTCTTCAGTCCCAGACCCTGCCTCAGCCCCGGACCCTTCTCCAGCTCCTGTCTCAGCCCCAGCATCTTCCTCTGGTCCAGACCCTGCCTCAGCCCCGGACTCTTCTCCAGCTCCTGTCTCAGCCCCAGCCCCAGCATCTTCCTCAGGTCCAGACCCTGCCTTAGCCCCTGACCCTTGTTCAGCCCCAACCCCAGGCCTTGCTTCAGTCTTGCATCCTGCCTCAGCCCCGGATCCTTCCTCCCCAACTCCTCCTCCAGTTCCAGCCTCTGGCAATCAGGGGAAGGAACCCTTTTTCACTTCCTGTCCTCCCCTAAACAGTGGGTTCGCTGGAGCTGGGGCTCACTGCTTGGAGGGACTGGAGGAGGGGAAAGCCCAGACCTTACTCTGGGGCTCCTCCAGCGCCTCTCCTGGGGGTCTCGACACAACAGCATGCTGGAGGCAGCCAGGGGGCCTAGAAGACAGAGGTGAGCTGGAAGGAAAATGGAGGAGTGATATGGAAAGATGTGAAGGAGGGGTGAAATTGAGGACTGAGGTGTACTCTAGGAGCAGGAGCTCAGACTCAGACGGAGCATTTGAGACCCCTGAGTCGACCACCCCAGTGAAGGCTTTGTCGCCCATCCTGCCTCCCTCAGAGACTGAGCCCCGCTCCCTGCAGTTTACTGCAGAGGACACAGGTTGCATCTCAGGCACTGGATCAGTAACAGACAGTGATCCAGCCTCAGACCTTCCTCCAGGCCGTCCTCCTAGTCGCTCGCTCTCCATAGTCTTTGATGAGGACAAGCCTATTGCTGCCAGTGGCACCTACAACTTTGAAGTGTCTACTGCTGGGTCCCCCAGCCGTGCCCCTCTAACCCGTTCTATCAGCCTTCAGGCAGGGGAATTTGACGACTCCGGCTCAATAGACAGGTCTGTTACTGGAGGCTTTCTTCCCACTGCAGAGCCCTTCAGTGCAGGCACTGAGAGCGCTCCGGGGACTCTACTCAGAGCCAAGAAAGTCCGTCCTGGATCCTTGAAGAAGAAGCCTCTACTTAGGCAGAACTCCAACCCTGAGAGCCCCCAGCCCACCTCTTCCTCCAGCACACCAGAGGTGAAGAGGCCCAAACCCAGGGCTGCCAGCCCTCTGCAGAGCCAGGAAGGGTCAGACGGATCCAGCCCTGGGGGCACCCTATGCAGGGCTCGCAACAAGCCTCGTGTGGAGACCCCACCCCCTCTCCCTGAGGAGACCAATTACACAAGCCCAGAGAAGGTTCAACCTAACCTCTCCTTACTCCTGTGCCAGGAGGAAGCTCCTCTCTCTGTGTCAGAGCCACCAGTGGCTGAAGAGGAGTCCCCCCTCCCCCCAAGTGGTTCCTACAAATGGGACCCAGAAAACTTTGAGGAGATCAACCCTTTCAACAGCGGTGGGAGCAAGATAGCCAACTCCCCCGTGCTGGGAAGGAAAGGACCAGTGCCTGCCTCTAACTTTTCACCCCCAAAGAGCCCCCCTGTCCCTGCAGAGGAACCAGCCAATTCAGACCTCCCCATTGCTCCCCTTGCAGGCTCAGTCACCAACCCTGAGGAGGTACCCATCCTACCCAAGCGTCAGCCGGTGAGGCTGGAATTTGACTACTCCGAGGAGAACGGTGAGGCACCCCGCCAGGCCTCACCGCCCCCCAAGAAGCTGGGCAAGAAGGCAGGGGCAAAGATGCCCTTGAGGAAGCCCAGACTGGGGCTAAAGAAAGCCCCCCCACCACAGATGGAGCCTCTGGGAAATGCCACCTCATACCCCAATATTGATGATGACATTCCCATCCCCAAAGCCACCTACAACTTTGACCCTAACAAGTGGGAAGACCCAAACTTCAACCCCTTCTCCTCTAAAAGCGGCATTCCAAACTCGCCCAAGTTGTCCCGGCCATCCTACAGCTTCCAAGCAGATTTGTTTGATGACACCATAGACTCTTTCAAGTCCTTAAATAAAATGACCAGTTCCCCACCTAAAGCTGGGTCTGCTTCCTTTGAAGTGACCAATGACAATGATGTTGAAAATGACAACGTTGGAGAGCTGCAGGACCACAACCAGAACAAACCGGCCAAAAAGAAGAAAACGCCCATCAAGTCTAACACTTTCAGAGTGAAGAGGTCACCGAAAAGATCCCCCATGTCTGATCCATCATCACAGGAGCCCACTCCGGAGGTTGAGCCCCCCTCACCCCCACTCCAGGATGACCATGCCACAGATGAGGAGAAGCTCGCCTCCTCCACCAATCATAAGTGGGCGTCTCTCCATAACATGGAGTCGGAGCTGACCTCCGATACCCAGGACTTCCCTCAGCCGTCTGACCTTACGTCTTTTGTAAACGAAAACAGTTTGCCTCCCCAGACCCACGACTATGAGATTGAGTACATGGAGAAGATTGGTTCTTCCTCACCTCCTCTGTCAGTGAAGAAGCCTTCTCTGTACCTGAAGTTGGAGTCTGTATCGGACAACCTGACAAAGACCTGCTCCCATGGTTCTGAGCCCAACTCACCATGCACAGGGAGTTTTGAGGAGATGGAGGCCCAGATCACAGCAGGGATGAAGACCCCAGTGCTGAACTCCAGACCTTGTCCGGAGGGTTCTGCTGTAGACAAGGGCAGGACGCGGGAGAGCCAGGAGCTGAGTGCTGTCAGGGAAGGAGTGCCCCCCTCCCAGGGCTTTGTGGAGCCCTTGGCCCAAGCCGCACCCCTTTTAGACAGGCTGCCAGCGAATGACAACCCCCTACAGTACCTGGAGCCTGACCTGGCAGAGACCAACCCCACAGCCTTCGCCCTCAAACTCCAGATTGTGACAAAAGAAAAGGAGGTGTTGGAGTGGCAGAGAAAGTATGACGAGAGTCATCAGGAAGTGGTGGAGATGAGTGATCATCATGGAAAGGTCTCCACCCATCAAGTAGCTGGTGAGCTAGGGAATTGGGGAGTGGTGTTGGGAAGAGGAGGAGAGGGAAAGGAAGAGGATGGTAGCAGAGTGGAGGAAAGCAAAGGGGGGTTGAAGGGAGTTAAGGAAGCAGAGGGGAGAGGCTGGGAGAGGAGGAGAGAAGATGATGGACTAAAGGAGTGCAGGCTTGGTGGTCCATCTGGCTACGGCCTAGTTAGTGTGGATAAGATAGAAGCTTACTGCATTAGTCTGATTGGGTACAGGATAAGGAGCCTGAGAATCGTTGCAGAGTATGAGAAGACTATTGCACAGATGATAGAAGATGAGCAGAAAGAAAAGTCGTTGTCTCACCACACTATCCAGCAGTTGATCGTGGAGAAGGACCAGGCTTTGGCAGACCTCAACTCAGTGGAGAAGTCACTGGCCGATCTTTTCCGCCGCTACGAGAAGATGAAAGACGTGCTGGAGGGCTTCCGCAAGAATGAAGAGGTTCTGAAAAAGTGCGCCCAGGAGTACCTGTCACGAGTCCGTAAGGAGGAGCAGCGCTACCAGGCACTCAAGATCCATGCTGAGGAGAAACTTGACAAGGCCAATACAGACATTGCCCAGGTGAGGACTAAAGCCAAGCAAGAGCAGGCAGCCTACCAGGCCAGTCTAAGGAAGGAGCAGATGAAGGTGGACTCCCTAGAACGTACACTGGAGCAGAAGAACAAAGAGATTGAGGAGCTAACGAAGATCTGTGATGAGCTGATCGCCAAGATGGGAAAGAGCTAG
>JADPVJ010006876.1:0-13155 GCA_018346875.1 Hypomesus nipponensis
ATGCGATTGGATAAACGATCGAGTATTCGTTTGCCATTGGACAGACAAACGATAACCTCTGACCTTTCCGACATCTCCCTAGCGATGAAGAGTGAGGGAGCAGCAGACTCATCTGATAGCGACAGCTCAGTCAGTGTAATGAACGACACTCCAGACCCACTTCCTGTCACTCCGGACCCCCCGGCTCATAAGCAAGCAAGTGCAATGGGAGCACCCAATAACACCAGACCATCAGAGAGCCCACCTGACAATCACAGCCTTCAAGGTAGCACCCTTTCAGAAGGCAGTGCAGAGAGCACGTCTGCTACAGAGCCAGGGGTCCAGCATAAAGGAGAGGGCGATGCACCTTCATCACTTGTAAAGGACACATCCGAATCAACTCCGACAGGCACTACTACCTCTCTCCCAGAGTCTGAGGGCACGTCCTCCACTAACACTCCACAGTCAGGCTCAGTCGAAGTCAGTAAGATCTCCAACGAGATGGGTCCCAAGCCGGCGACCAATAGCACAAAGAACAAGAAAGACGCTGCCAACTCCAAGAAAACGAACGAGGACCAAACTGCGAACGCAGGCCAGAATGCCAACCAGAGTAAGCAGGGCAAACAGAAAGGGAAAGCAGATGCAAAAGAGCAGCAACAGAGGCAAAGCCCTGCTGCCCAAGGGCAGATGGTTTTTGGGACACAAAACAAACCAGAGACGGTGAACAAAGGTTCCAGTGTTGACCCACATCGGAAGGTGGAGGACATGGAGGTCCAGCAGTCTGGCCAAGGGAAAGGAGACGCCTCCACAGCAACACAGAGTCCAGACACCAAGACGAACCAGACAGACAAGTCAAGCAAAGAGTCTGACAGCAAGACTCAGGATCCTCCACCACCTAAAAGGATAACATCAGGGAAGAAGCAGATACCTGCCTGTGACAGACTCACCATTTATTTCCATGCAGTCCTATCAAAGGATTTCAAGTTTAACCCAGAGGAGGACCGCATATTCATCAGGGCTGGGGGGCGCATTGGGAAATGGGACGAAAACACTGCTGAGCTCACTGTGACTAGGGACCTTGGAGTGCATGGATTCTTAGTGGAAGGCACCCATGTCACAACAAAAGAGAAAGCAGGAGCTGTGTCTATACCATACAAATATGTCATCTACAAGAGCAAAAAAAAAATATACGAGTTTGAGTATATCTACAAACCGGATTCTTCAAACGTGACTACGAATAGGTGTCTTTTTGTGAAGTCCCATCTGCTCAATGCAGAAGGGGACTGGCATCAGTATGATGACATCATCTGCGTAGAGCCACCCACGGGTGTGATAAAACGCATCAAAGCTTTATGGTCTGATCAAAGGAAAAGTGTCATAGAGGGCAGGGAAATCGCAGGGAACATAATGCTCGAGACGATATTTGATCTTCTTAGGAGTTGGAGTGACATCAATCTCAGGAGTTTCATCATACAACTGAATCAGTTTTATGAGATCTATGGAAACCCCTATGTGTATGAAGATACACACAGGAAATGGCAATCATTGGACTACAGTGAAAACGACGTCAAAAAGCTGCTGAAACAGTTCATGTTGAAGAGTGTGATTCCTCAACTGCAGACAGAAGGGGACCTTAATAGTGACTACGTTAAGGATCCACTGAGAGCGGCATTGATAATGCTGTATGTGTGGAAAAAGTATGCCCTCAGAATGGACAACGGAGAACTCTCTCGTCTCTGCACAGCCCTCTGTCTGCCTAAATTTCCAAAAGAGGAATTCTTGCAGTACTGGACAGACTTTGCACAATCTGTCTCAGAACTCAAAAGTGTGACAGACACATTGTTGATTCTTATCAACCATGTGAAAGAATTAGGAATGCACCGGTGGATTCTGCTCATTCCCCTTCTCCACCTTCTGAAGGGCACCTCCAAACCCTTCCAGCCAGTCTCTCTCACCACAACACCCAGATATGAACATTCTTGGGCAGGCCTGCAGGGCATCAAAATGACCACAGTGACACTAAACAGTCAAGACAGGAAAGCATTGTTGAATCTCATGAAGAACTATAGCCACATGGTGGAGGTGGACAGACTGGTGGTTCGGTCCTGGATGTTTTTGATGACCTTAGATGAACTGATACCATGTAGCATCGCCATCAACTCTGATCTCTTGGACATGCTTAACATCTTCATTCTAAAGGCCCCTGTGGACATATCCTACAGCAATAATGAAAAAGTTTCCGAGGCACTTTCACATGTTCAAAGTAATCTCATTGAGCATAGATACAGTTGTCACAATCAGAGTTATGGGAGAGACTGCCTGGCAACTGCAGTAAAACTGCTGGACAAGATCTGCAAAGGGGTTCGGTCTACATACACACAGAACTTCTCAGATGTCCCTGTTGCTTTTATGAATCTTGTAGTCTTAGTCTCAGACTTTGCCCAGTCATCTGAGACAAAGGTGACTCAAGAAAAAGAGCAGGATCATACACAAACTAAAAATCTGGAGCAGCTGGATGTGGCAATGGGAATCATGAGAGCCTGGATCAACCAAACCTTTCGAGAGAAGCTGCTGAAAAGAGGTCTGACCTCCATGTACCTCAGTGTACAAGTCTCCTCAACAGAAATAGAGATGTGGAACAACGTCCTCTCTCTAAACTTCAAGAATGAGGATTTCACAAATGAATGGAGACAAACCTTCACAAAGGATTTAGAGGGTAAACTTCAGCAGGAGTCCCATCTGGATCAAATTGATGTATACGTCTCAAAGTTTGAGGTGATGAACAAATCTTACCCACATGTAGCGAGGAGTATTGAGAAGTGTGCCCTCGAAGCTGTCACTACACTGTGTCAGAGTAAGTCTGAAGGCAAGCTGTTTGAGAGGATAAACTTCATGAACGGGAACTATAAATTTGGAAAACTCATCTCTGCCATAATCGAGAAATCTTGGCCAAAAGATAGCCGTGGGCGTTACCAGGAAGAAGAGGAGGTGGTCCTTCATCACCTCCTGTCCTGGACTGCTGCCAAGAACATCTTCCAGCTACATGGTGCTGATGAAAAGCTTGTAGAGCATCTTTCTGACCTGGCCAAAGAGAGAATTTCAGTAGCAATTTCCTTCTTCACGGCCATCTCCAAACAGCTGATTCAAGGAAACATCCAGATTAACCTGCTTAACTGCATTCTGAAGAAGAAGGATACTTTCACAGAGCTCCTAAAAATAGACTGTCTCTCTGAGAATGAGCGTTACAAAGATGGCACCTCGATGAACAGGCTGCTGCAGTGGAGACAGGAGGAGGTTAAAGCTGTGTATCACGAGAAGGAGCTCGTGAAAATCCTGCTGTCAATGAGCCGCAAACTTGAGGAACACATCACAGTTGATTTAGAAGAGTTGGAAGAAAGGCAAAGCACCGACATCGAATTGATGACCTTGGACCAGTTTATGGAAGTTCATTCATTTGAACAGCTGTCCTCGCCAGTGTCTGGTGTGGTCACATTCTTTGACCTTGATGAAACCATAAAAAATATGGCAGAGGTTCTTCTTACTTTTGAAAAAAGCTTCATATTCAAAATGTGCTGGCTGGAGGAGGCTAGATTATATGCTAGTGGAAATGCAAATGGTGAACTTGAAGAAGCTGGAGTGGTTGACATTATGGCGACACCAGATATGATATACGACAACATTTTCCAGCCTTGTTTTGCTAAGTATGAAGAGATTTACAAATGTCTGAAGAATGGATCTCTTAGGCTTGGGGAGGTCGATACCCTCTTTAAAGCCTACAAAGGAAAGTATGAGGGGCTAGCAGAAGAGCTGGAAATCATGTGCAAAATCGACAAATCCAGTGACAAACAGTGGATCCAGAGAAGAGCCCAGCAGATTGAGCAGTACCATGAGCTTCACCTTGCTGTCGCTTCAGCTGAAGTCATTATGGTTGTCCGGGAGACCCTTGGCCTTCAAGGCGACTTCCAGGTTCTACAGACTTTGTTAGAAGTTACACATGCTGACTTCAAGAAGGAACATCTGGATCGTATCGACAATGACCTAATGCAGGCCAAAATGGTTCTGGTGGATATCACAGAACCTCGCAGACTGTGTCTCCTGGAGCTTGGTCTCCGGAGAAACTTTGTCAACTGGGTGAAAGATGCCCTTGAAGATATCAATGAGCTGAAAGTGTTTGTCGACTTGGCCTCCATCTCTGCTGGAGAGAATGACCTAGATGTGGACCGTGTCGCCTGCTTCCATGACGCTGTCCTTGGTTACTCCTCAATGCTCTATGAACTGAAGCCTGACTCCGGTTTCCTAGCCCTCAAAGAGATGCTGAAGAAGCTTTGGAGGGCATTGGAGAATGACACCCACCTCCCTAAGAAGCTGCAAGACACTGCTCGCCACCTTGAGTGGTTGAAGACTGTTAAGGAAAGCCATGGTTCTGTAGAGTTGTCCTCTCTCTCTTTAGCATCATCCATCAACAACAAGGGTATCTATGTCATCAGTGCACACAATGTAAAGAAGTTGAGCATGGACACAGCTGTGAAGCTGCTGATCCCAGAGGACCATGACGAGGACAGGGAAATGCGTTCCTACTCGTTGGAGGACCTGAAGGAGCTGCAGAACAAACTGATGCTCATGTCTGGAAAGGGAGACCAGGGTCAGTGTGAGGTAGAGCAATTTGCAGAGGTCTTTGCTAGTGTTCAAAGATTAGCCGTGGCATTCATTGCTCTATATACAGCTGGAAATCCCCTGTTCAGGTACTGGGAGGCCCACATCAACTGCAACTCAGGCAGCGAAGAATCAGGGATTGTTATGGACTTCCATTTGGGCAGTGTTGTCAGTGTCATTATGGTGGAGGGAAGAATGGTGGATCAACTGCCTGAACTGTGCAAGAAAATGGAGACTTGTTTGAAATACTGGGAAGACTTCATAGATAAACAGAGATCTGATCATTACTACCTTAATTACTACACGGCTGAGCAGATTGTCTACCTGTGCAGTAAGCTCACTCAGCAAAAAGTGACTGGCTTGGATGACCAAGTTATCATGATGTTGTCCTTTGTGAAACCCAACTGCAATGCCTCAGATCTGAGGCATGTTTGGCATGCACTCCGGTATGAAATGCTCACCAAACCAGCTGAGCAAAATAAGGACATTGACTTTCAGACCTTTGTGGATGTCTCTTGTGGTGCGGAGCAAATACCTGAATTGATAGAAGAGCTAGATCTCTCAGATAATTTGGCAAGTCTTGTTGAACAAGCTAGTGGCACACAGAAGCTGAATTTGATGTGGAATGCGTACATGAAAGACATGAAGACCTTCCTCCCTGACACTCTGGATGTCAGAAGTCTAGGAAGACTTCTGGAAATACTGGCCAACAAAGAAGATGAGACTGAGGATGAAATCACTGAAGAAAAGAAAGAAAGCATCCTCTTTAGACAGATGCCGCATGGCCTTGCCACAGGGAGCCCGAACCTCATTGTTTGTCCGCACGAAGATGTCTTGACATCTTGCATATCCATTTACATGAGAAGTGAATGCGAGCCATTGCCGACTTATGACGAGGTCCTTTTGTGCAGCTCATCTACACCTTTTGAACAGGTGGAACTTTTTCTCCGGCGCTGCCTCACTGCTGGTTACAGAGGAGACAAGATCCACACCTTGCTGTATGGGGATCAGCTGACTTACGAAGTGAGCTCCAAAGTTGAGAACTTCTTCCAGCGAATACAGGGGCAAAGCAGGAAGGACTACAGGCTCGTGTTGATCTGCAGTTCAGACGGAGAGCATGCCTACCTTCCCTCCGCCTTCAGCAAACACAGACTGCACATGGTACCTCAGGAGCCCTTGGCTCAGATTCAGAAGTACCTCACCAGACACTACACTGTCCCAGCAGATGAATGCAGTGCTGCTGCTGTGTTCAAAGATAGACTGTGTGTTGGAGTTGTGTCATCTGAAAGAGCTGGGGTTGGTAAATCACTTTACATCAAGAGGATGTACGAGAAACTGAAGGCCAGCACAAAGACGTCTTCACTGCTGAAATGTATCCGCTTGATTGACCCAAGGGTTGATGAAAATATCCTTGTCCACTCTCTGCTCAAGACACCACAGAAAGCAGAACTGATCATCTTCCATTTTGATGTCACAACATCGGTGCAGAAGGGCCTCAATCAGTTTCTGTTTAAACTGCTGGTCCTACGTTATTTAATGGATTCTGAGGGACGAATGTGGAAATGCAGCAGTCAGCAGCTTTATGCAATTGAGATCCTAAGGTCAACTGTAAAGTTGCCTAGAAATGTCTCAAGAAAGAGTCAGAATGCAAACACCACATTCCTGGATGTGTTCCCAAACATAATGTGCCGCCCTCCGAAAGAGGTTTTGGAGATGGAAATGAGAATGCACGAAGATATTTGCACTGTGAAGCCAGAGGACCCTCTAATGGATCATCAAGAGTTCAGAAGCGAAGCCTTTCAGAGGCCATACCAGTATCTGACGCGATTCCATAATCACGTGGATCTCAATGCCTACATGTATGGAGGAGTTGAGGGGTCCCATGGAGAATGCCTGCAAATGCTCCTCATGCACTGTGGCATCATGGATCCATCTTGGGCTGAGTTGAGGAACTTTGCGTGGTTCTTAAACCTCCAGCTAAGAGACTGTGAGACGTCTGTTTTCTGTGATGCCTCTTTCACAGGCGACACTCTTCAGGGATTCAAGACCTTTGTGGTGGACTTCATGATTCTAATGGCCAAAGACTTTGCCACTCCATCACCCAGCATTTCAGACCAGAGTCCTGGGAGGCAGCAGATGGACCTCACTGGGGTGACCGATGAAGACTTGGCCCCCTTCCGGATTAGGAAGAGATGGGAGTCAGAGCCACACCCATACATCTTCTTTAATGACGACCATGTATCCATGACCTTTATTGGTTTCCACCTTCAACCTAATGACCAGAACTTTGTTGATGCCATTGATCCATCTACGAAACGGTTAATCAAAAAAAACGTCATGACAAAGGAGCTGTACGAAGGCCTAAAGCTACAGAGAGTCCCTTTCAACATGGACTTTGATCAACTGCCCAGAGCAGAGAAAATTGAACGCATCTGCAATGTTCTGGGAATCCAGTGGCCTCTCGATCCCGATGAAACATATGAGCTCACCACCGACAACATCTTGAAGATGCTGGCAATCCACATGCGATTCAGGTGTGGCATACCTGTCATAATCATGGGAGAGACCGGATGTGGAAAGACAAGGCTCATAAAATTCCTCTGTGAACTGCGAAGGTGTGGAGTGGCCACTGACAACTTGAAACTGGTCAAAGTGCATGGAGGAACAAGTTCCGACATGATATACACCAAAGTCAGAGAGGCAGAAGCCATTGCATCTATCAACCTAGATCACTACAACTTTAATTCTGTTCTTTTCTTCGATGAGGCCAACACCACAGAAGCCATCAGCAGTATTAAGGAGGTCCTCTGTGACAAAACTGTTGAAGGAGAACTTTTGAATGTCAACTCCGGCTTGCAAATCGTTGCTGCATGCAACCCCTACAGGAAGCACACAGATGAAATGATTCAGAGGTTAGAATCAGCTGGCCTTGGATATAGAGTTCGAGCTGAAGAAACAGATGAAAAGCTGGGGTCCATTCCGCTCCGTCAGTTGGTGTACAGGGTACAGTCGCTACCACCAAGCATGATCCCCCTGGTGTGGGACTTTGGTCAGCTCAATGATCAAACTGAAAAGATGTACATCCAACAAATTGTCCAGAGGGTGGTTGCAACCAACAAGGTTGAACCAGACTACATTACACTGATAACAGATGTCCTGTCCACCTCGCAGAAATACATGCGGACAAGGAAAGATGAATGCAGCTTTGTAAGCCTGAGGGATGTGGAACGTTGCATGCAAGCTTTTGTGTGGTTCTACAAAAGCCATGAGATGCTACTTGCAGAGCTTCAGAAGTTTGTGAAGAACCAGAACACGGAGAGGGGTGAGAGAAATCCAAAGGGCTTGCATGAAAGGGATCCAGTCCTGTGGTCTCTGGTGATGGCAGTGGGAGTGTGCTATCATGCCTGCTTGGAATACAAAGAGAAATACCGAAAACGAATCTGCAAGTGTCTTCCAGAAGCTTACACCCCGGTGAAAGTAATGCAGGAAATTTCCCTCATGCAGGACCTCCTTCTGAGGGGAGTGCCCTTGGGGGAAACCATTGCAAGAAACAAAGCTCTTAAGGAGAATGTCTTCATGATGGTGATCTGCATTGAGCTGAGAATCCCCCTCTTCTTGGTCGGAAAACCAGGAAGCTCAAAATCTCTGTCTAAAACCTTGGTTGCTGATGCCATGCAAGGCCAAGCGTCCCACTCAGAACTCTACAAAAGACTGAAACAGATTCACTTGGTGTCTTTCCAGTGCAGCCCCCACTCCACACCAGAAGGCATCATAAATACGTTCAAGCAATGCGGACGTTTCCAGGAGGGAAAGAATCTGAGAGAGTACATTTCTGTGGTGGTGCTGGATGAAATTGGCCTGGCTGAGGATTCCCCCAAAATGCCACTAAAAACCCTCCACCCTCTGTTAGAAGAAGGATGCATTGATGATGAGCCCCTACCCCACAAAAAGGTTGGATTCATCGGCATATCTAACTGGGCATTGGACCCTGCCAAGATGAACAGAGGAATCTTTGTGTCCCGTGGTGACCCCGATGAGAAGGAGCTGATCGAGAGTGCTAAAGGCATATGCTCGTCCGATACAATGATCCTTGAAAAGGTCAGAGATTTCTTTCAGCCCTTTGCTAGAGCCTACCTAACCATCTGCCGTAAACAGGGGAAAGGCTTCTTTGGCTTGCGTGACTACTATAGCTTGATCAAGATGGTTTTTGCCATCACCAAGGCTACAGAACAGACTCCAAGTGCGGAGAAGATTGTGGAGGCAGTGCTGAGGAACTTCAGTGGCAGAGATGATGTGGATGCTGTCACAGTGTTCTCCAACAGGCTGCAGATCAAACCAAATCTGGAGAGCATTAGTGCTATTGAGCTGGTGAGGGAAAACATCAGAGCGATTGGTCAGGAGGAAGAATGCCGCTATTTGCTGGTTCTGACAAAAAACTATGCCGCTCTGCAGATTCTTCAGCAGACCTTTTTCTCAGAGACCTGCCAGCCTGAGATTATCTTTGGTTCCAGCTTCCCCAAGGACCAGGAGTACACCCAGATTTGCAGAAACATCAATCGAGTAAAGATCTGCATGGAAACCGGTCGAACCATTGTGCTCCTGAACTTGCAGAATCTTTATGAAAGCCTCTACGATGCTCTGAACCAATACTATGTCTGCCTGGGTGGACAGAAGTATGTGGATTTGGGCTTGGGAACCCATCGTGTGAAATGTAGAGTGCACAAAGACTTCAGGCTCATTGTCATTGAAGAAAAAGAAGTGGTCTACAGGCAATTCCCAATCCCGCTCATCAACAGGCTGGAGAAACACTACTTGGACATTAACACTGTCCTCAAGAGTGAGCAAAAAAGAATTGTTGAAGAACTGGAGAAATGGGTGGGACAGTTTGTTGCCCTTCACAATCAACACAGCATGGCATCACAGGCCCACAAGTATCAGCCTCCTGATGTCTTCATAGGCTACCATTCTGACACATGTGCTTCCGTGGTCCTCCAAGTCACAGACAGAGAGAACGGAGAGATGCACGACTCAGATCCCCAAAGAAAAGTGCTGGATGAGGCTAAACTCATCATGCTCAACTGTGCCACCCCTGACTCTGTTGTGCGGCTAGACTGTACAAGTCTCTCCAAGGTGGAAATCGAAGGTTTGACCAGAATCTACTTTGAGGAGCAGAAGCATAGTTCTTTGGCTGACTTCATGGTCTCCCACATACAACAGGACGACCAGTGTCTTTCCTCTTTCACAGAGGTGACAACATTCTCCAGACTTCTGACGACATGTGACATTGGACCACTGGAGGAAATGGTGCAGAGTGTAGAACTCCTCTCTCTACAGCAATTTGACACCGAATATTCCTTCCTCAAAAAGATCAGACATTTTCTCACAAGAGAAACCAAAAGGAAGAATGCAACTAGCAACAAGATCCTTATCATTCAGTCTGACTTTGTGGAAGCTTCCCACAGCGCAAATCTTATTGCATCTGCAAAATATTCGGCCATTAACGAAATCAACAAGTCAAGACGTGAGGAGATAGATGGGAAGGTTTTCATCTACTTTATCACCAAACTGCCAAGGATGGAAGGAGGGACTTCTTATGTTGGATTTCATGGAGCTATGGAGATTGATGACATGTACTCTGAGACAGAGCTACCAGAGACGGAACAGGGGGACCAGTCTGGCTTGGAGAGTTTTGTGGACACAACAGCACTGGTGCGTAGCTGTGTCCAGAGTGCGGTGGGCATGCTCAGAGACCAAGTAGAGGGTGGCAGCCGCAGCACCAGGAGAGTTGAGATCCTGCTGACTCTTCTGTCCGACAACGAAGAAATAAGAGGAGAATTCTTGAAAACTGTGAAAAGACGCCTTCATTCTCTGCTGGTCACCTACGATAGCAGTACCCTCTCTTCAAATAAAAACAACTGGGTCATCAAGGAGGCGTCCAACATTGATGCTTTACAAGAGGGTGGCACGTTCAGACACACCCTGTGGAAGCGTGTCCAAGCTGTGGTCGTACCCTTTCTGGCTCAGCTGATCTCTGTCGTCGACCGTGACCAAAACCTGGACATCCTTCTGGACACCAACTCTAGTGACCCTATCAAGAAGCTGTGGTTGGACATCTTTGGGAATGATAAACTACTGGATGTCCCCTATGCAAGAGTGGACCACAACGCCGAGTCCCATACTATCCTGGTCCAGAACTACATTTCTCCAGATAAAAATGTCAGCTGCAGCATGCCTTTCAGCTGGAGGATCAAGGACTACCTGGATGAACTGTGGGTTCATGCTCTTCATCGTGAAGGCCACACTCAAAGTCAGTTTGAGGAGTTCTTTGGGAAGACTCCACTGGGCAGATACATCTTGAAAGCAGAGAAGCAGATGCAGGAAGAGTTTTTCCATAGATACCTGCAGGATTTCATCTCCATGACAATGAACCTTTCCTCTGAGCATGATCTACAGCTCCTATGTGGTGCCCTGAATTGCTGTGTTAACGAGCTGCGAGTCCATTCTGAAGTCTCCATGGAAAATGAAGTGCTGTCACTACCTTGGGTCCACGCGGCCTACCACAAATTTAAGACCCGTTTGCAGAACCTCTCCAGGATGATCCACATTGAGCCCCAGATGCCTGCTGCTCTCCAGGGCAACATCCACGCCAGGGAGGGGGCCGAGCTGGTCCTGGATGTGTATGCAGCGTTGGCCTCCGTCGAGTTCCTGGAGCCCCAGGCTCTGGACACAGACTCCCAGAGACGGGCCTGGCTCAGGCAGGTCAAGAGGCTGCAGGTCCCCATAGAGCTGGTGTGCTCCGAGGAGAGTGTGAGGCATTACGGAGAGAGGAGCAAGACCATGGCTGGCAGGGTCCAGACTGGGTGGAACCGCATCTTCTCCCTGTCTTTGTTCGTGGAGCACATGTTGCTGGGCATCGAGGGAGTCGAGGTGAAACTGAAAACACTTGTCTTGGAGCACACGCGAGGACTTGGCAAAGTACTGGAAAAGAGTTCTGACCTAAAAATGCAGAAGCCATTTGAAGATGTGATCGCTATATTGAAGGCCTGCAAAGATGGAGCAGTGGAGTGTTTCTTCAGGTTTGGCCTCCAGCCATGCCCAGTGTGTTTGGGCGACCCTCAGGAACCCCTCAGTCTGCCCTGCAAACACATCTACTGCCTGGGCTGCATCAAACAGTGGCTGATCCCAGGCCAAATGTACTGTCCTCTGTGTATGGATGCTGTTCCCGACGATCTCTCCTTCCAACCCTCAGAGGACATACGTCAACTCATCAACCGGAACGCCCAGTTCAGGAAACGGTGCAATGCCTTCTTCATAGACATGGTCTCCACCGTGTGCTTCAAGGACAACACCCCCCCCTGTCAGAACATTATTCGCCACCTTCTGTCATTCCTCATGGTGGAGGTCCAAGCTGTACCCATCCTCAGAAGCAAGCAGATTCTGACCAAGGCGCTTTCTCCCTTTGATGACTCTGTGGATAAAAACCCAGTGGTGCGGTCTGTAGTGCTCAAACTTCTGCTCAAGTACAGCTTTAATGACATCAAAGGCTACCTGCAACATCACCTGACTGCAGTGGAGCAATCCAACATCTTGGAGGAGTCAGACAAAACAAATCTGTACTCCCTTTACATAAACTGCTTGGAGGACTCGATGTTTGAGAGGACGCAGTGGCACACAGTGGCAGAGCAGCAGGCGTGTCTGAGGGACGAGAGAGCCTTCCTGGGGGACTTCCTGCAGTCGCACGCTGCCTCGGGGGCCCAGGGCGCCACCGTGGAGTACCTACAGCAGATAGCCAGGACGCGCTTGTGTCTGGATCTGGCTGCAAGCCTGCTAGTGGACTCCCTGGATGTCACAGAAGTATCCCAGAGCGGACCCCGGAATGGTTCCGCTGCGTTCCTGGCCAGTGTGATGGAGCTGTGCGAGCACAGCAGGAATGACTGGTACAGGGTCTACCTGATCCGCAAGATCTGCAGCCAGCACGGAGTCGAGTTTGTCCAGAAGCTCCAGAAAGAGGCCAGCGTCCGCTGGCTGTTCCCTGAAGAAATTCTTCAGCAGAGTCAAGATGACAGCCTCATAGATCAGTACCTCGTGTGTGGAGAGGATTACAAGGCAGTTCGAGATGCTGTCGCCAAGGTCATGGTGGAGGGCAAAGCGAAGAGATTGGATGCGGCTTGCGAGCAATGTGAGACGCTGGTAGCTTTTATTGAGACCTCTAAAGTCCTGGTCACCCCAGAAGTGAAGGCTTTTGCCCGGGCTCTGGTGGCCAACCAGCTGGGGGCCATGGGAGTCCGACAGGGGGCCTCTACAGCAGAGAGTGTGGTGGTGGAGCTCACAGTTCACCTGGCTGCTGTCCTGCTCTGTGGGAACCCGGGCGTGATGACGCCCCTTAAGCAGCTGGCACTGGTGCCCGCCAACATGCAGGTGGGCACACTGTCCCCTCAAGCCTGTCTCGCGCCGCCTGGTCTTTCTCCTTCAGGAATGCTGTGTTGGTTCGAGCTGTTGCATCGTAGCACCTGGATTTTCTAG
>JADPVJ010007021.1:0-10644 GCA_018346875.1 Hypomesus nipponensis
ATGATGGCGGCAGCGGGATGCGGATCAGCAACCGCGGCTGCCACAGGAGGCCAAGGTGGTACTGCTGCGCCCCGTGGTCGCTTCCCCGGTCGGCCATGGTCGTCTCGTAGCCGTTTGCGCTCTGAGAAGCGCTGGCAGCTGGGACGCTCAGGGGTAGATGCTGATGATGCGACCAACGGAGGCCCACGGCCCACTAGCCTGGTACTGTCGTTAAACGAGGACCAGTCTCATTTGCGCTTACTTGGGATAGAGGCGAACCACAAGAGCCTTGGTCAGGCTGGATACAGCTCAAGTGGGAGTGAAGAGGGGGATGACTTCAAAGGATTTGAAACTGAGAGAACAGGCTACAAAGGACCTCTACGGTCAAGACACAATCCTGCTAAAGGTGATCCTGTAAGTGGGAAAGCAAAACAAAGTTGTGAGAAGCCGCCTATTGCAGCTGCCTCTGAAGAGAGAGGCGATGCATCACCAGCTCCTGAAGAAGAAGATTTAGAATCCTCACAGGACATCCACGGTTTACCGGCTCTTGATGCAGAACTAGCTAAAGATGGTAAAAAGTATTCAAAAACCAAGCTCTCAACTGCAGCCAAGGTGAAGCGTTCTTCAAAAAACGGGCCATCCTTAACAACTCCAAGGATTACTATAAAGTTAGTGGCCAAAAAGACAGTCAAGAAAGAAAAGGTTGCACATCAGAAGCTGAAAATTAAAGGATTTCAATTTCAGTCAAAAGAAAAAGATATCCAGGGGGACCATATAGCCACTGCAAATGTCAAATTAAAGACAGAAATGCAGGCAGATGAAGGACAACATCTGAATGGTACTGAAGACGAGGGAGGGGGAGCTGCACCAGCAAGGCGACGTGGACGATCTGCATCCAAGATGGCTGAACCCAGTGTTCAAAACAGAACCAAAGTTGAGGTCGACGACCAAAACACTGAGGGTAAAAGATCAGCACGCAGAAGTGATGTTGCACTGGACAGTGGAAATACAGAGCCAAAAACAAACGTCAAGAAATCCAAGCAGAAAGTAAGTATCACAGATGAAAGCACTGAAGTCAATAAACTGGTTATCAGACGGAGAAGACGGACTAGTCATACACTTTCTGAAGCGGAGAGAGACACGGCAATAAAACCAGATAAACAAAGTAGTAACAAAGTACGTCTGGCTGAGTCACTGCTAGAAGTGTCCAGAATAGAAGAGGCTAAACCAATGCTCAGAAAGGGCAAGCAGAAAGAAAGTAAGAGGCTGCGTAAAGATCTGAGAGTGGCAGACGTCCATGTTCAGTTAACCACGGAGCCTGAGAAGTCAGCTGTTGATTGCAGTGATGGCCTGCCTTTTAAAGATAAAGATATGAGAATCCCAGGTTTGAAACTGATACGAGTCAAAAACCCCAAATTGAATGATTCTCTGAAAAAGAGCTCTTCCCGAAAGAAACGGAGCAAGTTTGTGTGGACGCTTACGTTAGTGAAGGGAAAAAGCACTAAAGTGCAGGATTCTGGAACTACTGTCACAGTAACAGAAGGCCAGGAGCATACCACTGAAGGTGTGAAAGCCTCTCTATCCGACTCCAGTGTCAAGTACCCAGAGGACAAGGAAAAGATAGAAGCCACTACCATCGCTATTTCTGAAAAGATTGACCCAACACATAGTGATGCAAAGTCTTCCAAAAAACAGAAGGAGGAGATGTCACTTGAAAACGAGTCGTCTCCTCAGAGAGAAGTGGAACAATTAACCCTGCCACATCCACCGGAGGCCATCCAAACTGATTCTGTGGAAGCCATTGTGAAAGTTGTGCCACCTCTTCAGATAAAAAAGGTCTCCTCACCTGGTAAACGTAAAAGCTCAAAGCCATCATTCTTGATTCAGAAAGCTAGTTCTGTGCCGGATGACAAAGAAGAAGTCACAAAAGAAATAAGTGAAATTCTGGAAGAGACGGTACCTTCTCCGGACCCCAAAGTCATGGCAATTTCCCCAGAGGAGAAAGCAGGGAGGAGAAAATCAAACCTGGCTACCCCACGGAAGAAGCGTGGAAGTCATAAACCATGGACAACTCATAAACGCAAAATAAAATCAAGTCCAAATTCTGAAGATCCTTCGCACATACCTGTTGATGATTCCCCTCAGGAGGACTCGCCACAGGTGGCTAAAGATGACCTTCCACAGGTGGCTAAAGATGACCTTCCACAGGTGGCTAAAGATGACCTTCCACAGGTGGCTAAAGATGACTCCCCACAGGGGGGTAAAGATGACTCCCCACAGGTGGCTAAAGATGACTCTCCACAGGTGGCTAAAGAGGATTCTCTAGAGGAGGCTAAAGAGGATTCTCCAGCGGAGGCTAACGAGTATTCTCCACAAGGAGCAACAGACAAGTCTGCCCAGGTGGCTCCTGAACACCCTTCACAGATGCCTGCTGAGGATGCTTCACACAGCTTTGCCAATGAAGCAGAATGGCAAACAGAAGAACCCACCCCATTGCCTGTGGCCTCCAAACCCAGAAGGAGACGGACAAGCCTTTCAACAAGGAAGAGGCCTGTTCCAAGGAAGAAGGGCGCTGTTTCACCTGACCCCACGAAAACACTGGAGCCCGAATTGGCACCATCTGAAGCATTGACTTCTAACGACAGTCAGCCAGTGGTCAAAGTAGAGTCTGACACCCAGCAAAGAGAGATTGGAAATGTGTCAGAGCACCCTACAATAGAACAGACAAAATCACACCTTCACAAACGACCATTCCAACATGGCAAAAAGCGGAGGAGAAGCCTAATTGGACAGAGGCAACAGAGGCAGAAGCCTAAAGAAAGAAAGAGTGATCAAACTGACTTGACTAGTGATGTGTCTAAAAGCGTTGAAAAGATGGATGATATTCCCACTCCAGTGACTGCTTCCACACCTACTCCTAACTCCAAACTGATTGGAATCCTTAAAACTAAGTATAAAAGGAAGCAGATTTCTGCTTCAGGTCTTCAATTCCTTGGATCAAAAAAGCAACGAAAGAGGGCTAGCAAAGCCCTTGAAATTGACCTTGCCCAGCAGGCTTTGAAACAGGAAGCAGAAGACACATCAATTGATGACCAGCAGTGTGATATTTTGGATTCCCAGCCTGGAAAATCAAAGTTCCTCAAGAACATCAAACACTTCATCATGCCGGTTGTGAGTGCCCGGTCATCACGGGTTATCAAGACTCCACAGAGGTTTATGGATGATGCTGGTATGTCTGTTTTGCCGCGTCGAAACTCTCCTAAGAAAGGTCACCTGTTTGGCCTGCACCCACGGCCAGGAAGGAGAAGAGATGATGCCACAGGGAGTGAGCTGACCCCTGACCTCCCCGTTGATGAGGAAGACTTCCTGACTGAGGCTCAGTTAGACCTGGATTTGTTCTCAACTCAGGAACTAGAGGAAACCACGGATCTGACTGACAGCTTGTCCTTAGAAAAGCAATCTGGAAAGAGGAAATCACTTTTGCGGAATCCCAGTTTCAAGTGGCACGTGCCAGGCGAGTCTGGTGAAGAGGTATATACACTGGACAAAACTATCGAGAACGAGTACGAAAATATCCTTTTATCCAAAGAATTCCAAGTACCCTCCGACTCAGCAACAGATCCCCCAACTGTTCAGAAGAAGAAACGTCCCTACAAGTTCAGCAAGCAAACTGCTCATCTCAAGATTTACAAGAAGCTGAAAAAGCTTCATCCAGGACTTCCCAAAAGGAAAGGAAAGAAGGGGGATGGCGCCGTCTGCAGTACTCTGTCATCTTCTATTGACATAGCAGAAGGCCTGGATGATGAAGTCAAGAGCATCAGTCTCAGACAACGACACACAAGCACAGTGAAGGGCAAATCCAAACTGAAGATAGAAGACCTTGATTCCCCCGGAGTCGTGCGAAAAGTGTCGGTGTGCGTCAGGACGATGAACTCCAAGTTTTTGACGTTTCAGTACGGAGAACAGGAGGATGTGACGAGGGGCGAGGGGATAAAAACAGAAGTAGAGATGCGGGAGCCAGGGCGAGAGCTGTACGGGGCTGCTGACAGTGACCTTGTGTCCGAGGAGAAAGGAGCCTCACAAAGAGTTCGGCTCACGGGTGCCAACAAGAGGATGTTCAACCTCCTCAAGAAAGCCAAGGTTCAGCTCATCAAAATCGACCAGCAGAAGCAGCTCAAATCTTCCGGGCTATTGTCAGGCCCTGCTGGTGCTGCATCCAGAGATGCCACAGCAAAGAGATGCAGGAGGAAACAGAAAGGGCAGCTTGAGCCTGCAGGCCCAGACAAGAACGAGCCCCCCCTTTCACAGCCCCAGCATGTCTCTCCTCTCTGTCAGGAGTTCCGCAGAGCTGGAGGGCCGCGTATTAAGCACGTGTGTCGAGCAGCAGCGGTAGTGCTGGGCCAGCCCAGGGCCGTGGTGTCTGACGACATCCCCAGACTCAGTGCTCTACCCCTGCATGAGAGAACCGGGATATCCCCCTCTCCCACCCAAGGAGTTGGGTCTCCTTCTGGGCGAGATAGCCCTCTCCTCTCAGACCAGAAGGTCACCAAGGTCCGAAAATCTTCTGGTTTTGCCAAACGGAAGGGCCTTGGTCCATTTGGCTACCGCTCACGGAGATGTGGAGTATGCAAGGGCTGTAACCATGAGGACGACTGTGGCAAGTGCATGAACTGCCTCGACAAACCTAAATTTGGTGGTCCAAATACCAAACGGCAGTGTTGTGTCTTCAAACGATGCGATCAGATCGAGGAGAGAAAGGCTCGCCGTCTGAGTGGAAAGTTTCCCAAAGGCCCTTCTAAGCGCAGACGGCTGTCTGCCAGTGGGGGTCACTCCAGTAACGAGGAAGGGGACGGGATTGAGGGGTCCCTGTCTGGTCTCCATGGAGACGGCCAGAGTTCGTCCGTTAGGAAGCAGCCCAAGCGCTGTGTGAAGCCGCGCTCGTACTTCGACCTGCTCGACTACGACTCGGACCTGGAAGTCCGGGCCGTGTCTAACTCCACCTCTCCCGGCAGAAGGAGGGGCCTAGGCCCACGGTTCAGTCAAGACTTTGTCTCCCTGGATGGATTCTTGGGCGACATTTCAGACGAAGGAGTGAGGCACCGCAGGTCCGGGTCCCACAGGGTCCCACCAGGACGACGCAAAGCTGAGAAGAATCCTTTGGAGCAGACTCCTCCCAGCGTCCTGGCTGCCCTTGCCAATGGGTTTGATCAGAGGGACCGAGAACCATCTGAACCGTTGCACAAGATCCGAGTCGATTTCAAGGAGGATTGTACACTGGAAAACGTGTGGACAATGGGAGGCCTGAGCATCCTGACATCTGTGCCCCTCATGCCTCCCCATGTCTGCCTGCTGTGTGCCAGCAAGGGGCAACACGAGATGCTGTACTGCCAGGTGTGCTGTGAGCCCTTCCACCGCTTCTGCCTGGAGCCGGCCGACCGGCCCTCGGAGGGGCACAAGGAGAACTGGTGCTGTCGCCGCTGCAGGTTCTGCCACGTGTGCGGCAAGAACAACAAGCAGTCGAAGGTGTGCATGACGTGCATCAGATGCAAAAGCTGTGGGGTGACTCCAGGGAAGACCTGGGACACAGAATGGGACCACGATAAAGGACTGTGTTCAGACTGCACAAGGCTCCATGAACAGGGAAACTACTGTCCGATCTGCTTCAAATGCTATGAAGACAATGACTACGACAGCCAGATGATGCAGTGTGGCTCGTGTAACCACTGGGTCCATGCCAAGTGCGAGGACCTCACAGATGACCTGTACGAGATCCTGTCCAGCCTACCAGAGAGTGTGGTGTACTCCTGTCGGCCGTGCAGCCAATCCCAGCCCAGCGCCTGGAGAGAGCTTCTCTACATTGAGCTCAGGGCAGGGGTGGAGAAGGTCCTGGCCTGCCTGCTCTCCTCCACTCTCACTCAGCACCTGGTCACCTGCTCTCAGTGTGAGACCCTTATGGACCCCGACTGTAGAGTGGAGGGACAGCCAGCTTGTGACCTCCGGGCTGTGGGCAAGAAGTTTGACCGAGGCCTCTACACCACCCTGAAATCTTTTCACGAGGACGTGGTCCAGGTGGTGAGGAAGAGGCTGGAACTGGAGGAGGGGATGTCAGAGGAGGAGAAGCCCACAGCCCTGGCCCGCTCATACTACTTAAAGCTCCTGGAAGAGGTGTTCAACTGGTTTAACAGTCAGGATCCCAAAGTGTGGGACCCACGTACCAAAGACCTTCCCAGTGGGATGCTTCCCCACGCTGTTGAGCCCCCCACCAAAGAGCATGTCTATGCTCAGTGCTGCAAGAAGGAGGAGCTGAGATCCCGGCCCCCCTTGGGGACCCTGCAAGGGGACAACGCGTGCCCCTTGGAGGTCAAGCAGGAAGTCGATCCCCTTCTCACCAGCCCTCTAACCAGCGACTCAGCCAGCAGAAGCCACTACAGAACCAGCAAGGCTTTCAGGCTCAAATTCAAAGGGAAAAGGGGACGGCTATCCAAGGCTGACCTTGACACTGGTTGGTCCAAGGACGACGAAAGGCAATGCTCCCTGTGTCAAAAGTATGGAGACGCGAAACCCAATGAGGCAGGCAGGCTGCTCTACCTGGGCCAGAACGAGTGGGCCCATGTCAACTGCTCTATGTGGTCAGCTGAGGTATTTGAGGAGGACAACGGCTCTCTTCTGCACGTTCACAGTGCTGTGGCGAGGGGACGATTCATGCGGTGTGAGCGCTGTAATCAGACAGGTGCCACCGTGGGCTGTTGCCTCACATCTTGTCAGAGCAACTACCACTTCATGTGCGCTCGCTCCCGTCACTGTGTGTTCCAGGATGACAAGAAAGTCTACTGCTACAAACACAGAAACCTCATCAGTGGCAAGATGATTTCTGGTCAGGCCTTTGAAGTGAACCGCAGGGTATATGTGGACTTTGAGGGAATCAGTCTCCGCAGGAAGTTTCTGACTGGACTTGAGCCAGATTCCATCAACTTGATGATTGGCTCTCTACAGATTGAAAACCTGGGTTTGTTGACAGAATTGTCTGCTAGCCATGGAAAACTTTTCCCTGTTGGCTACCAGTGTTCACGCTGGTACTGGAGCACAGTTAACCCACAGCGGCGCTGCAAGTACACTTGCACTGTTCGGGAGGTCCGACCGCCGGTCCCTGAGAAACCTGTGGAGGAAATGCCTGACCAGGGAGAGAACCGCACCATTGCCCACAGCCCCTGTCCTCAGTCAGCTGCCAAGTCCAAACCCCACCACATACTAACTATCAGTGATTTGGAGGAAACTCGCAGACCGCGGCGCCACAGCCCCCACTCCCACACCCAGTCCATCGGCCCCCGCAGCCATGTGTCCCCCCTTCCCCTTGGCTCCCCCACTGGACAAATCCCCCACCGTGCTGGGAAGTCCCAGCCCACCTCCCCACTGTTCCCCCTCGGTGCTACTGACAACCTGCTGACCTCTCCTTCAGCCCGCCCTGTCGGAGGTCGTGGTGCTTCCTCTGGCCGATGCCTAGGGAATATGATGAGCCACTCTACCTCAGGACTGTTTCCCCAGTCCCCATGGCAAGAAGGTGTGGGCAACTTCCCTTCCTCTAGCCTGTCCCTCTCCCCAACCCCTCAGCACTCCCCGCGGCCCCGGCTGACCTTTGACCTGAGTCAAGCAGACTCTGTGGAGGTACCTCACAACTTCCTTGCTTCCCCAGAACCTGAGGATGTTTCTGCAGCAAATGGTACTTCTCCTCTTAGGGACTCAGCAGGCCAGCAGAAAGGAGAATTCTCCTACCCTCCGTTCCATGAGCACTCAGAAATTGCCATGGGGTCTGAGATGAAGACAGAGCTGGAGATAGAGGAGACGTTATTAAATGAGGGAGTGGCCATGAACTGTGGAGGCCAGATAGTGGTTGAGGGAGATGAAAACCAGGAGGAGTTCTGGGGCCGGACGCTAGATGTACGCAGGAGGAAGACGCGTGTCGCGTCCCTTCCACGGGCAGCAACTGCGGCCAGGCAGGGCTGGGATAACAGTTCCTCTGATGAAGACATGGAGCACTACTTTGACTTCTCCCGCACGGTAGTCTCTCGTCCTGTCCCCAGGGACCAAGCCCAGGCCCCCACATCCCCCTCTTCCAGGCACATCCCCCAGTTGGACGGTGTAGACGATGGGACAGAGAGTGATGCCAGCCTGACCACCACCGACGGGGCTAAGAAGCTGAAGAAGACTAGCCAAACTCCGAACCTTGCCCAAAGTCGAGACTTGCCACCTGGATCAGAAACTACAAGGAATGGGTTGAGTGCAGACTCTGGAAGTCCTGCCTCGGATGCTCCATCCCTTGACACGTTGTCCTCACCCGGAGCTGCCGTCTCCTCCGCTCAACCTACCCCTCACCGTTTGTCCCAGGATCCTTCTGAAGCCACTGATGGAGTGTCTCCAATTTCCCTGCAGTTGAACGATCCCACAGCTCCACAAGCATGGCAGAAATCTGGCCCCCCTGCAAAAGCACAGATGTGTCCACTGGAAACAGTGCTAACTGTGCCCCTACAAGTAGCTATGTCCGAGTTTGTCAGCACCAAACGGCCTCTGACTACCTACCCAGAGGATTTATTCCAGGATGCCAGTTTAGACTTGCCGTCTGGAGCACCTCTTGTCTTGGAAAAGTGTGATCCTCCTTCCCCCAATGCCTGTTTTACTGAGTTGGTCCCAGTTCAGGAGGGCACTCCAGTGGATACCCAGCAGGAGGCTCATCAAGTCCCTAAACATCCCTTTTTAGATTCAGACAGTGGCCATTTTGTCTCGCCAACTGATGGATCTGCCATCTTCATGAACCACTTAGCAGACCCCTCTTTGACAGAACCAGTGAACAGTAGTCAGGGATCTCTGTTGGATCTCCTTCAGCCTTCGTCTTTGATGTCCACAGATTTCCCTAACCCCAGTCAAGCCCCTGCCGATCACTTGCAGATGAGTTCCTCGGTGTCCTCTTTGTCTGGCTTCACCCAGGCACCTCTCGCTAGCCTTTCCCTGCAGACTGTGACACCCACCCAAGGCTCCAGAGTCCTGCCGTCCATGGACAGCTTTTGCACCAAAATGTCAGATGCAACAAAACCCATTCAAGGTGGAGGCATTATACCTATGCCCTTGAATGCTCCTCAGTCTGATCCACTGTTGTCTGCGACTTCCAGCACCAATCTCCCCGTGGGATCTTACGGATCCGTCTCAGTGCCTATGTTCTCTGCTCAATCCCAGCCCCTTGCCTCCACAGGGATCACCATTGTAACAACCTCTCCCTCCATATCCTCCTTCTCTGACGGCTTGTCCACCTTGTGTCAGCCCATGATGTCTTCGCTTCAGCCCCCATTGGCCCCAGTCCTGATCAATGGCTACAGTTCCTCATCTTTGCAAAAGGAAGCCTCCACAGGACACACCATCTCCATCAACTTTTCCACCCCCAGACCAGCTATGGAGCCCCAACAGCCTATGCTCCCCCAGGCTCTTCCGGGCCATGCCATCCTGACTGTGAAGGAGGTAGGGGGTCCCAATGTTGACCCCACGCCTCACGTTTTGCTGGTGAACCGCCTTGGTCAGATCTTTGTGAAGAACCCGGAAAGCAACACTTTCCAGCTGCCCACTACTAGCTCACCCTCCTACAACTGTGTCACGCAGATAGCCAGTCTCCTCCAAAGCAATGCCCTTTCAGCCACACTGGCAGCAGCTGGTACCATGACCACCCCAGCTCCAGGGGCACCCTTGACCACCAATCTCTCTCGGATGGTAACCCCAGTGGTTCAGAGTCCAGCCACCATCACTCAGCTTCTCAGCCACAACAGCAATGGAGCGGGGGCACCAACGAAGGTCAAGAAGGTGAGGAAAAGCACCAAACCGTCCGCAGATGGCTCCGCACCCGGGATTAAGAAACCAAGGAAAAAGAAGGAACAGTCGACTTCCAAGAGATCGAAGTTGACCAAGGCCCCAGAGCTGGATTCTCCCATGACTCCGGCTGAGAGCGCCCAAGCCATCATCAACCAAGCCATGGCCAGCAACTACACCCCCAAACGCAGTGGGCCTCGAATACTGAGCCCTTCAGCCATCCTCCCCACTGGCCTTTTTGTTGAACATGAGCCCTCAGCCTCATCACCAACTCCAAAACCACGCCCTCGATCCCATGTTCGCATGAAGAGGGTGTCCTGCCTCTCAGACCGCATCGTCACTAAAAAGTCAAAGACTGACTTTCTGGAGCCAGAGCCCTCTAGTGGACAGGAGGAACTTCAGAAGGCAAGCCTTGCCATGTCTAGCCGAGCGGGAGGGGTTCGCATCAAAGCCCCAACAGTGAAAGGAATATTGGATTTGGATAAGATGAAAGAAGAGCACCTCAGCGACTCTGAAAGCTCTAGGCCTGAGCTTTGGGACCGCCTCTCCCTATCTCGAGGTGGGAGTGAACCTGGAAAACCACAGACATGGGATGCAGTGGGTCGGAATGCCCTGACGGATTGGAACAAATACTCAGGTGCTGTTTCATGCTCAGATGATGACTTGCCGCCCTCGGACGAGGAAGATTGCCCTAATCCTAACTCCAGGGACCAGCCCCACCTACTCTTCCAGATCACCAGTGATGATGGCTTCAATGTGGAAGCGGACAGCATAGAGGGTGAGGGCTGGAATAGATCAGCAAATGAGTGGGAACTGTGA
>JADPVJ010007329.1:0-10557 GCA_018346875.1 Hypomesus nipponensis
ATGAACAACAGCTGGCACCCAGACTGTTTCTGCTGTGACCTGTGCCAGGCTGTCCTGGCTGATGTGGGCTTTGTCAAGAACGCTGGCAGACACCTGTGTCGCCCGTGCCATAACCGCGAGAAGGCGCGTGGTTTGGGCAAATACGTCTGCCAGAAGTGCCACGCCATCATTGAGGAGCAGCCCCTGCTCTTCAAGAATGACCCCTACCACCCTGACCACTTCAACTGCAACAACTGCGGCAAGGAGCTGACAGCGGACGCCAGGGAGTTGAAGGGAGAGCTCTACTGCCTGCCCTGTCACGACAAGATGGGCGTGCCCATCTGCGGGGCCTGCAGGAGACCCATTGAAGGCCGCGTGGTCAACGCCATGGGCAAGCAATGGCACGTGGAGCACCACGTGTGCGCCGTGTGTGAGCGTCCCTTTCAGGGCCACCCCTATTACGAGCGTGGGGGGCACGCCTACTGTGAGAGGCACTTTGATATGCTATTTGGAGATGTCTGCTACCACTGCAATCGAGTCATTGAAGGCGATGTGGTGTCAGCCTTGAATAAGGCCTGGTGTGTCAACTGTTTTGCCTGCTCCACCTGCAACACCAAACTGACCCTCAAGGATAAGTTTGTGGAGGTGGATCTGAAGCCAGTTTGTAAACACTGCTATGAGCACATGCCAGATGACATGAAACGCCGGCTGGCCAAACGTGAGCGCGACTCCAAAGACAAGAAGAAGAAAATGGCCATGTGTCTGAACAAGTTTGTGGAGTTTGACATGAAGCCGGTGTGTAAGAAGTGCTATGAGAAGTTCCCCCTGGAGCTTAAGAAGAGACTGAAGAAGCTCTCTGAGACTGTCGGACGAAAGCCACTGGCGCTGTGGGTTTTCATCAATAAAGAAGTGTATTATGAAAGTGTTGAGATAAGAAAGAAGCCTAAATGCAAGAGGTCGGTGGACATGAACCCAGCTCAGAAGGACCTCGTCCTGAAGGTGGCTGAGCTACTGTGCAGTAAAGCGGAGGATGACAGCAGGGCGGAGTTTTGGGTAGAGAAGGCTAGCAAAATGTTACCCGGCAACCCTGCAGTCTTCAACCTAAAGGAGCGCTTGTTGAGCCGTCGGGGGCAGCAGGGCTGGAACCAGCTGTTTGACCTGCTCCAGGCAGAGTTGGCGGTGCGGCCGTCAGATGCTCATGTGAACATGAAGCTGGTTCAGCTGTACACCTCAGACGGCAGACAGGAAGAGGCTGTCCGACACTGCCTCAGCACAGAGAAGAAAGGCCTTCTCAGACACAACCTGGACTGGTACACCACTGTGGTGCACACTCTGCAGGTCCGTAGTGCACACTCTGTAGCTAACTTGGTGCACAGAGTGCAGGAGTACCTTTACCAACCGAGTGTGATGTCCAACGAGAAGATGTGTAGGCAGCTACAGAAAGAACTGCTGTTGGCCCACAGTAACCTGCTGAGACTCACTCTGTCTGGGAAAGGAGTGCAGCCAAGTGTGGATGCCCTGAGAAGTTTTGACTGTGCCATGCATGCCCTGAATAAGACAACGGGCGGTGTGACAGACGAGCTGAGTGAGATGTTTGCAGAAATGAGGGGGCATCTTTACCTGCATGCTGGCACTCTACTGCTGAAGATGGCACAGGAGAAACTGCAACAGTGGAGGACTGTGGTCGATCTGGCTGGACTGTGCTACCTACTAGCATATCAGGTCCCCAGACCAAAGGCCAGGGTGTCTAAAGGTGACCAGTCTGTCCCTTCGCCCCTCGAGCTTCTTTCCAACGAGAGGCAGAGCCAATCAGGACACATGCTGCTCAACCTCAGCACTGACACGCACACGTTTGTCAGAGAGGTGGTGGAGACGTTTGGGAACCGCAGTGGGCAGGGGTGTCTGTTTGAGCTGCTGTTTGGCCCCCAGGCTCCTGCCGGGGCGTCCTTCATTGGCAACGACGACATCCGCTCAATCAACACCCAGGGCCCAGACTTGGCAGACCTAGAGAAATGGGACAAGGAATCCATCTTGCTGCATGGAGGGGACCTGCAGCAGTTGTGCTGGCTGGGCCTGCAGTGGTCTTTCCTGGGCCAGAGCCCGCCCCTCGGGCAATGGCTTAGGCAGCTGTTCCCAAGACTCACCCTGGAGACTTCCAAACTGGACACCAACACACCTGAGTCCATCTGCCTGCTGGACCTGGAGGTGTTCCTTTGCGGTGTGGTGTTCTGCAGTCACACCCAGTTGCAGGAGAACGCCAGGATAAGCTCTTCAGGCCAGCAGCAGCTGCTCAAAGAGCCTCGCTGCCTCCCCCCGCCCCTCCTCCTCCTGCTCTCCACAGACAGGCAGAGGGAATGGTGGGACGCAGTCTACAGCCTCATCCACCAGCAGACCGCGCCTGGTATGTCGGCCAAACTGAGGGTGATTGTGCAGCATGGCTTGAGCACCCTGAGAGCTGGAGAGAAACACGGTCTTCAACCAGCCCTGCCCATACACTGGGCTCAGCACCTCAGCCAGACGGGCGTTGGGGTGAACTCCTACTATGAGCAGAACGAGTATATAGGACGCAGTGTCCACTACTGGCACGTGGTGCTCCCACTGCTGGACAAGATCAAGCGGAGACGCAGCATCCCTGAGCCCCTGCAGCCTCTCTTCATGCACTTCCCCTCCAGGGACATACAGGTCTCAGAAGTTAAGAGCTATGAGGAAGAGGCCAGGATAGCGTTTGCCACGCACCTGGACATTGAGGGTAAAACGGAGGAGGCCGTCGCTAGTCTGGAGAGCATCAATAACATCTCGTCCAACTGGCACTTGGCTCAGATCTTCCAACGCCTGTCAGAAGAGGCTGGTAACGGAGTAGAGGAGACCCAGGATAGGTGCATCACGTACCTCAGGAAGTTCAAGACCTACCTATCCAAGATCTACAACGCCAATGCAGATGACATGGATAAGCTGCCAGTTTCGATGGAGGAGGTGATGGATCTCCTGAACGATGTGAACCAACAGCTGCGGGACAGTGGGGAGGCCATGGGTGAAGAGGACATGAATGGATTTCCAACCCTCTCCAGTCCCAGTCAGTTCACAGAGACTGTTGCCACCATCTCTCACACTAAGTTGTCACCCTCCCCCAGCAAAGGGATCGTGTCACCTTCTAAGAGACACCAGATATCACCCAAGGCACCACCCCCTTGGGTAGAAGACCAGAAGGCTCTCATCCAGAAGCTCTGTCAACAGGTGGAGGCGCTCAAGAATGAAGTCCATGACCTGAGGCTCAACTCGTCAGAGAACGTTGCCTCGCCTCACCACAGGATGTATGGGGACAGTTACGGGGCCGAGGGCCTGCAGGAGAACTACCCACCAGCACAGACCTTCCATGGGGCCCCACTCACTGTTTCCACAACAGGCCCCTCCGTGTATTATAACCAGTCACCAGCTTATAACTCCCAATATCTTCTCCGCACTGCAGCCAATGTTACCCCAACTAAGGCTCCAATGTATGGGATTAACTGTCTGCCACCACAACAGCGCATGTATACGTACCAGCAGCCTACTCACACGCCACCCCTGCAGACCACTCCAGCCTGCATCTATCCTCCCCAAGACCAAGTCTTCGGAGCACCGCTCCGCTTCGAGTCACCAGCAACCAGTCTACTATCACCTTACAGTGAAGAGTATTATGGCCATGGAGTCACTCAGCCCACCACCAACCCTCCCCTCCCTGAGCCTGGATACTTTACAAAACCCTCCGTCGTTCCTCCGCAACCACCAAAGAGCATTGAGGGGAAGCCCATGGACTTTGGGAAGATCTCCTTTGGGCAGCAAGCCCCAGCTGACCCTCCCAAAGTGCCCAGTTTCGGCGCGGGGATAGTTGCCCAGTCCACCCCCTCTGCCTCATTCAAGTTCAACTCCAACTTCAAATCTAACGACGGGGACTTTACTTTTACATCTCAGGCTAAAAACAGCGAGAGTCTACTCGGTCTCTTGACATCAGACTTGCCTGGCAAAACGGATGCGACTCCAGAGAACAAGCAGCCAGCTATAGAGCAGCCTGGCAGCCAAGGGGGCATCTTCACCTTTGGCAGTAAAGCCACAGCCGGCTTCTCTTTCACAGACGCAGCGCAGGGTTCAACTGGCCTGTTTGGGAAAACGGAGCAGCCGTTCAGTTTCACCGACGTGGCCACGCCTGCGTTCGGGCTGCCTAACGCTGCACCGGAGGAGAAGGCGGCTGAAAGCGACAATGAAAGCGCCCACGCGGAGGAAGACGAGGACGGCCCCCACTTTGAGCCCATCGTCCCCCTTCCCGATAAGGTGGATGTGAAAACGGGGGAGGAAGAGGAGGAGGAGATGTTCTGCAACAGGGCAAAGCTCTTCCGGTTTGACGCCGACACAAAGGAGTGGAAGGAGAGGGGCCTTGGAAGCTTGAAGATCCTAAAGCACACCACGTCAGGGAAAGTCCGTCTGCTGATGAGGAGGGAGCAGGTCTTGAAGATTTGCGCCAACCATTACATCACCGCGGACATGCTTCTGAAACCAAACGCCGGATCTGACAAGTCCTGGGTCTGGAATGCTGTGGATTACGCCGAAGAAGTTCCCAAGCCCGAGCAGCTTGCTGTACGCTTCAAGACTGCTGACGAGGCTACACTCTTCCAAATCAAGTTTGAGGAAGCCCAGAAGATCGTGCCCGCATCTCCTGAAAAGCATGAGCCGTTTGAGAAAAAAGAGGCCTCTCTGAAACCTCCAGCTCCCCAGGCGACAAGTTTGGCATTCCAGTTTGCGAAGAAAGACGGCGAATGGGACTGCAACGTGTGCTGTGTCAGAAATGCTGCCGCAGAGGTTCAGTGTGTCGCTTGTCAAAGTGCTAACCCAAATGCTCCATCCAAGTCAGACAGCAATAGTGCAAATGAGGCTAAAGCCTTGACAGGTGGCGTAGCCTCAGTGGGGGGCTTTACTTTTGGATTTGCAGCTGATTCATCAAAAGCCGCGAGCTCAAGCTCCTCGAAAGGATTCGGAGCCTTTGGCGCTTCCATTCCTTCTTCTTTCACATTTGGAACCGGTAGTAGTGCTACACGTTCTGCATTCGGTGCAGCTAGTAGTAGTAGTGCTACCCCTGCTACTTTTGGATCCCAGTTTGTCAAAAAACTAGGCCAGTGGGACTGTGACACGTGTGCTGTGAGAAACGAGGCATCCGCAAACAGTTGTGTCTCATGTCAAACACCAAACCCCTCAGCAAAACCTTCTACCGCAGCCCCAACTGCCTCTTTCGGGTCTGGTTTTGGAGCTCAGTTTGTAAAGAAACTTGGGCAGTGGGACTGTGACACGTGTGCTGTGAGAAACGAGGCCTCCGCAAACAGTTGTGTCTCATGTCAAACACCAAACCCCTCAGCAAAACCTCCTGCCTCAGCCCCAACTGCCTCCTTCGGGTCTGGTTTTGGAGCTCAGTTTGTAAAGAAACTTGGGCAGTGGGACTGTGACACGTGTGCTGTGAGAAACGAGGCATCCGCAAACAGTTGTGTCTCATGTCAAACACCAAACCCCTCAGCAAAACCTCCTGCCTCAGCCCCAACTGCCTCCTTCGGGTCTGGTTTTGGAGCTCAGTTTGTAAAGAAACTTGGGCAGTGGGACTGTGACACGTGTGCTGTGAGAAACGAGGCCTCCGCAAACAGTTGTGTCTCATGTCAAACTCCTAACCCCTCTGTGAAACCAGCTGCTGCAGTTACATCAACAAAGTCATCTGCTCAACCCCTTGTGTCTGGTTTTGGAGCTCAGTTTAACAAGAAGGATGGACAGTGGGATTGTGACACATGTGCAGTGAGAAACGAGGCTTCCGCAAACACTTGTGTCTCTTGTCAAACTCTCAACCCCTCAATTAAAAGCACTGAAGTGGCACCAGCACCATCAAAACTATCAGCGTCAGGATTTGGATCTGCATCTGGCTTTGGATCAGCCTTTTCTAAAAAGAATGGGCAGTGGGACTGTGATGCCTGTCTTGTCAGGAATGAGGTTTCCGCCTCTCATTGTGTATCCTGTCAGACAGCAAACCCCAATCCGTCCCTGGCAGCCATGTTTGCTAAGAAGGAGAGCCAGTGGGATTGTGACGCATGCCTTGTGAGAAACGAAGCCTCTGCCAGCCAATGTGTGTCCTGTCAGACGCCAAACCCCAATGCGAAAAGCACAGTCACTTTTGCGCCACCAAGCTCTTCCTTCAGCTTTAGCTTTGGAACCAAGAGTTCCTCCAGTCAACTGCCTGAAACTGGCTTCAAAGCTGCTTTCACTTCCGCCAATGCTTTTAAGTTTGGTTCAAGCAAAGATAAAAGCTCCCCCGCTTCCTTCAAGTTTGAGGCTCCTCCTTCAACTGAGGATAATCCCCCCACTGCTGCAGGCTTCTCGTTTACCATGCCCGTCCCAGCCGGTGGTTTCAAATTTGGCACTCAGGAAACCCCACAGGAAACCCCTCCAGCAGACGCTACATCACTGGGGTCAGGGTCTGCATCCATGTTTTTAAAGAACATAGCCGAGCAACACCGGGAGAAAGAGAAAGAGTCGGTTGTCCCAATATCTGCATCAGAAGCGCTTGTAGATAAGACGAACCAAGATGACAATCCCCTCTTCACTGGGAAGCCCAACACATTCACTTTTGCAGACTTGTCCAAATCCTCACAGGGAGACTTTCAGTTTGGCCAGACTGATCCTAATTTCAAAGGCTTCGTGAGAGCCGGTGAGCAGCTGTTCACGTCAGTGCGGCCCGGCCAGAGGCCCGAAAGCTCGGCTGATCAGGATGAGGAGGACATGTATAAAACGGAGGAGAATGACGACATCCAGTTTGAGCCGGTTGTCCAGATGCCGGACAAGGTGGATCTGGTCACGGGGGAGGAGGATGAGCAGGCACTTTACTCTCAGCGTGTGAAACTCTTTCGCTTTGACCCCACCACCAGCCAGTGGAAAGAGCGTGGTGTTGGTCTCCTCAAGTTTCTCAAAAACGCATCTAATGGCAGGCTGAGGGTTTTGATGAGACGAGAGCAGGTCCTGAAGGTCTGTGCCAACCACTGGATCACCACCACTATGAACCTCAAACCCCTGGCCGGTTCAGATAAGGCCTGGATGTGGTTGGCAAACGACTTCTCGGATGGAGATGCCAGATTGGAACAATTGGCTGCCAAGTTTAAAACCCCGGAGCTTGCAGAAGAGTTCAAGCTCAAGTTTGAAGAGTGTCAGAGGCTGCTGTTGGACATACCCTTGCAGACCCCTCACAAGCTGGTTGACACAGGAAGAACTGCACACCTCATTAAGAAAGCTGAGGAGATGAAGTCTGGATTAAAAGACCTCAAGTCCTTCCTCACCGACGACAAAACAAAGATCAAAGACAATGCCGGACAGGCAGGGGACACAACAGCTAGCAACATCTCCAGTTTAGTCATCAAACCACATGCTGATAGCACAGGCCCTACCTTAGAGTGGGACAATTATGACCTGAGGGAAGAGGCTCTGGATGACAGCGTTGACACGTCGGTCTATGCTTCTCCAATAGCAAGCAGCCCCATCAGGAAGAACCTCTTCCGCTTTGGGGAGCCGACTGTTGGCTTTAGCTTTTGCTTTCAGCCCGTTGTCAGTCCTTCCAAGTCCCCTACCAAGCTGAACCAGAGCGGCGTGTCGGTGGGAACAGACGACGAGAATGATGTGACGCAGGAGGAGGAGAGGGACGGACAGTACTTTGAGCCCGTGGTTCCTCTGCCGGATCTGATCAACACCTCCACTGGAGAGGAAAATGAGCAGGTGCTGTTCAGCCACAGGGCCAAGCTGTATCGCTACGACAAAGACCTTAAACAATGGAAGGAAAGGGGTATCGGGGATCTCAAGCTGCTGCAGAATTATGACACCAAACGCGTGAGGCTGGTTATGAGGAGAGACCAGGTCCTGAAGATCTGTGCCAACCATTGGATCAACTCAACCATGAAGCTCGAACCCATGAAGGGTGCTGAGAAGGCCTGGGTCTGGAGTGCTATAGACTTTACTGAAGGGGAGGGGAAGGTGGAGCAGTTAGCAGTGAGGTTTAAACTGCAAGACGTGGCCAACTCCTTCAGAGATGTCTTCGATGAGGCTAAGGATGCCCAGGACAAGGAGATGCTGGTGACCCCAGTTATGGCCACAGAGGCCACACCACATGAGACAGCCACTGGAACGAGCACCCCATTATGTGGGAAGGCAGCCATTTCTGTGCTTGAAGAGACCACCAGGGAACGCACAGAGCTCCCACCCGAGACCTTCCACACGCCAGACAGCAAGTCCTCAACCGCCACACCACACAGCCTCTTCAACCTGCCCAAGACGGTCGTCTCTCCACCCAAGTTTGTCTTTGGCACGCACACCCTCCAGAAGATCTTTGGCAGCCCCACTTCTTCCTCGGAAACGGAGGGTTCTTCAGCAAGCTCCAAGCCTAGGGACAGCGGCCCAGAACCCCCCACCTCTTCTGCAACCCCTGCCTTCAAGATCCCGGAGAAAGTGCCCCCTCCGGACGAGTGCAGCAGCGTCGAGTCTGAGCCGGAGGTGATCTATGTGAGGGAGCCCACCCTGGAGCAAGCTGCGCTAGCCAGGGAGCTGCTGCTGCCCCTCACCTTCTTCTGCTACCAGAATGAGCCGGGCTACATCAGCGATGACCAGCCTGATGATGAGGACTTTGAGACGGCGGTGAAGGCCTTAAATGGAAGGCTGTATCCTGATCCACTTCAGAGGATAAGCGCAATATCAAGCTCCCAGGTAGAGGCCTCTGGGGTGGATCCAGACTGTGAAGTGGTCTGGGAGAAGAAGCCCACTACTGAGGAGGAGCAGAGAGCCAAATGCCTCTTGCTGCCCCCAACCTTCTTCTGTGGGGTGGCCAGTGACAGTGAGGCCGACAAAGACAAGCCTGAAGACTTTGAGACAGAGGTCCGCAAAGCCCAGGATGCTCTGAATGCCCAGAGGAGCACCGTTGCCGCTCTCTCGTCTGAGACTCCAGATCAGATGGCTAGCAGTAAGGAGGCTGTGACCTCCACCACAGAGGGACAGATCCCAGACCAGTCAGCCCAGATTAGAGCCTCCAGCAGCAGCCCTATAGACCTGTCCACCAAGAAGACTGAGGAGAACCCTGAAGCACACACCTCCCCTGCTCCAGCCTTTTCCCCCCCTGCCCCATCCGTCTCCCCCCCTGCTCCAGCCGTTTCCCCCCCTGCTCCAGCCGTTTCCCCCCCTGCTCCAGCCGTCTCCCCCCCTGCACCAGCCGTCTCCCCCCCTGCACCAGCCGTCTCCCCCCCTGCACCAGCCGTCTCCGCCCTGGCTCCAGCCTTCTCCGCCCCTGCTCCATCCAACTATTCGCCTGCTGCAGCAGACTCTACCACTGTCAGCACAGACTTCACCACTACTACCGTTACTCAAGACACTTCATCCTTTGGCTTTAAGACCGTTGGAGGAGGCTTCTCATTTGCTGATCTGGCCCAGAACACTGGGGAATACGCATTTGGACAGTCAGATTCTAACTTCTCGTGGACAGGCGCTGGTGCCACAGTGTTTGGAGCTGCACCACCACCTAAGAAGGATGGAGAGGGGGCGGGGAGCGATGAAGACGATGCTGCTGATAATGCGGACATTCACTTTGAGCCTATAGTGTCATTACCCGAGGTGGAGACCAAGTCGGGAGAGGAGGATGAGGAAATTCTGTTTAAGGAGCGCACCAAGCTATACCGCTGGGATCGAGACCTGAACCAGTGGAAGGAGCGTGGCGTGGGAGACATCAAGATCCTGTACCACCCAGAGAAGAGGTTCTACCGGGTCCTGATGAGGAGGGAGCAGGTGCTGAGGGTGTGTGCTAACCACACCATCTCCCTGGCCATGGAACTCAAACCCATGAACACCTCCGCCCAAGCGCTGGTCTGGACCGCCACGGATCACGCTGAGGGCGAGGGCAAGGTGGAGCAACTGGCTGCCAAGTTTAAAACACCCGAGCTGGCCGAGTCCTTCAGGAAAACCTTCACAGAGTGTCAGAACCGCATGGGCCAATCAGATTCCTTGGCTATGACGTCACCCCAGATGTCCAGAGCCCAGGAGCACTCCCGAGAGTCCAACCCCCGAGTCTACCTCACCATCACTGCCGACGACGAGGCCCTAGGAACCGTCGTCATCGAGCTGTTCTCCCACATCGTTCCCAAAACGGCAGAGAACTTCCGGATCCTGTGCACAGGACAGAAGGGCTTCGGCCTCCGCGACTCCATCTTCCACAGGGTCGTCCCTGACTTCATGTGCCAAGGTGGAGACATCACCAGCCAGGATGGAACTGGAGGCAAATCAATCTACGGGGGGAAGTTTGAGGACGAGAACTTTGACGTGCGCCACACGGGTCCAGGCCTGCTCTCCATGGCCAACCGGGGGCGGGACACCAACAACTCCCAGTTCTTCATCACCCTGAAGAAGGCGGAACATCTGGACTTCAAACACGTGGCCTTTGGCTTCGTCCAGGAGGGCATGGAAACCGTCCGTCAGATGGGCGAACTGGGCACCAAGACGGGCAAACCCACCAAGAAGATTGTCATCACAGACTGTGGACAGCTGTAG
>JADPVJ010007346.1:0-11040 GCA_018346875.1 Hypomesus nipponensis
ATGAAAGTGGAGGAGTACCGGCTGGTGATGAGGAACCTGGAGCTGCACTACCAGGACTTCCTGAGGGACAGCCAGGACTCACAGCAGTTTGCCCCTGCAGACCGCATGCAGGTGGAAGGGGACTTCAACAAGACCACCCAGCACTTTGACAACCTGCTCCGCTCCCTGGAGAAAGGTGAGCAGGACGAGTCTGTGTGTAAGACCTACATCTCCCACATCAAAGACCTCCGTCTGCGTCTGGAAGACTGTGAGAGCCGCACCGTTGCCAGGATACGCCAGCCCATCGACAAGGACCCACTTAAAGACTGCGACCAGAAAACCAAAGATCAGAAGGGAGGACGCGGCGCCACGTTACCCTTCTCCCAGGCTGGTCTGTTGGTGCGCCGACGTGAGAAGAGAGAGGGAGGGGGGCAAAGTAGAGGAGGTGCAGGGAAGTCTGGAGGTGTCCTCTTCGTGTGCCTTGCTCCATGGAGGAAAGATCAAGCCGAGCTGGTGGGCATCCAGAAGGACCTGGGCCAGGTGGCTGAAAAGGCCGAGCAGGTCCTGGCCTCCTCCTCCCCCCAGTCAACCTCTGCTCCTGTCCTGCGCTCCGAGCTGGACATCACCCTGCAGAAGATGGACCAAGTCTACATCCTGTCCTCCGTCTATCTGGAGAAGCTGAAGACGGTGGAGGTGGTCATCCGTAACACGCAGGGAGCGGAGGGTGTCCTGAAGAAGTACGAGCAGCAGCTGAGGGACGTCCACCAGGTGCCCAATGACGTCAAGGAAGTGGAGGCTTATCGCACCCAGCTCAAGAAAATGCGTTCTGAAGCAGAAAGCGAGCAGCCTGCGTTTGACACCCTGGAGGAGGAGCTTAAGAAGGCGTCTGCAGTGAGCGACAAGATGTCCCGCGTCCACAGCGAGCGTGACGCAGAGCTGGACCACTACCGCCATCTCCTCTCGGGTCTCCAGGACCGCTGGAAAGCCGTGTTCGCCCAGATGGACCTGCGCCAGCGGGAGCTGGAACAGCTTGGCCGCCAATTGGGCTACTACCGCGAGAGCTACGATTGGCTGATCCGCTGGATAGCGGACGCCAAGCAGCGCCAGGAGAACATCCAGGCTGTGACCATCAGCGACAGCAAGACCCTGAAGGAGCAGCTCGCCCAGGAGAAGAAACTTCTGGAAGAGATTGAGAAGAACAAAGACAAGGTTGACGAGTGTCAGAAGTATGCCAAGGCATACATTGACACCATCAAGGACTATGAGCTTCAGTTGGTGGCCTACAAAGCTCAGATGGAGCCTCTCGCCTCCCCTCTGAAGAAAAGCAAGATGGATTCCGCCTCTGATAACATCATCCAAGAGTATGTTACCCTGAGGACTCGTTACAGCGAGCTGATGACTCTCACCAGCCAGTACATCAAGTTCATCACCGAGACACAGCGCCGCCTGGAGGACGAGGAGAAAGCTGCAGAGAAGCAGAAAGCGGAAGAGAGGAAAAAAATGGCCGAGATGCAGGCCGAGCTAGACAAACAGAAGCAGTTAGCTGCGGCTCACGCTAAGGCCATAGCCAAGGCGGAGCAGGAGGCTCAGGAGCTGAAACTCATGATGCAGGAGGAGGTCAGAAGGAGGGAATGTGTCTCTGTCGACGCAGAGAAGCAAAAGCACAACATCCAGCTGGAACTGCACGAACTCAAGAACCTCTCGGAGCAGCAGATCAAAAACAAGAGCCAGCAGGTAGAGGATGCCCTCCATAGCCGCTCCAAGATCGAGGAGGAGATCCGCGTCATCCGCATCCAGCTGGAGACCACCGTCAGACAGAAGTCTACTGCGGAGATGGAGGTCACGCAGCTCCGTGACAAAGCGGCCGAGGCCGAGAGGCTGAGAAAAGCTGCCCAAGAAGAGGCCGAGAAACTCCGCAAACAGGTGAACGAGGAGACTCAGAAGAAGCGCAAAGCGGAGGACGAACTCAAAATCAAGGCCGAAGCTGAGAGGGAAGCAGCCAAGCAGAAACAGAAGGCCTTGGAGGACCTCGAGAACCTCAAACAGCAGGCCGAGGAGGCCGAGAGGCACATGAAACAGGCCGAGATCGAGAAACATAGGCAGATCAAAGTGGTCCAGGAAATAGCTCAGAAGACTGCCGCTGCTGAGCTCCAGAGCAAACGCATGTCCTACGTGGAGAAGACATCCAAACTGGAGGAGTCCCTCAAGCAGGAGCACGGCACCGTCCTCCAGCTCCAGGAGGAAGCTGCCCGCCTGAAGAAGCAGCAGGAGGAGGCCGATAGCGCCAGGACGGAGGCCGAGAGAGAGCTGGAGAAATGGCGGCAGAAGGCCAACGAGGCCCTCCGCCTGAGGCTCCAGGCGGAGGAGGAGGCCCACAAGAAGACCGTCGCCCAGGAGGAGGCGGAGAAGCAGAAGGAGGAGGCCGAGCGTGAGGCCAAGAAGAGAGGCAAGGCCGAGCAGTCGGCCCTGAAGCAGAAAGAGATGGCTGAGCAGGAGCTGGAGAGGCAGAGGAAGCTCGCGGAGGGCACAGCCCAGCAGAAGCTCTCTGCCGAACAAGAGCTCATACGTCTCAGGGCCGACTTTGACCACGCCGAGCAACAGAGAACCCTCCTCGACAACGAGCTTTACCGCCTTAAAAACGAAGTGACTGCTGCGGAACAGCAACGGAAGCAGCTGGAAGACGAACTGGTCACGGTGAGGAGTGAGATGAACATCCTCCTCGAGCTCAAGTCCAAGGCGGAAAAAGACAGCATGTCCACCACCGAGAAGAGCAAACAGCTCCTTGAGGCCGAGGCTGCTAAAATGAGGAACCTGGCTGAAGAGGCAAGCAAGCTCAGATCCATCGCCGAGGATGCTAAGAGACAGAGGCAGGTGGCTGAGGAAGAGGCGACACATCAGAGGGCTGAAGCCGAGAGGATCCTCAAAGAGAAACTTGCCGCCATCAATGAGGCCACGCGTCTGAAAACGGAGGCGGAAATCGCCCTCAAGGAAAAGGAGGCGGAGAACGAACGACTCCGACGCAAAGCCGAGGACGAGGCCTACCAGCGGAAGTCCCTCGAAGACCAAGCCAGCCAGCACAAACAAGATATCGACGAGAAGATCATGAAGCTCAAGCAGTCATCCGAGACCGAGATGGAGAGGCAGAAGGCCATCGTCGACGAAACCCTCAAGCAGAGGCGTGTCGTCGAGGAAGAAATCCGCATTCTGAAGCTTAACTTCGAGAAGGCATCGTCCGGAAAGCTCGACTTGGAGCTGGAATTGAATAAGCTGAAGAACATCGCGGACGAAACGCAACAGAGTAAGCTCCGTGCCGAAGACGAGGCTGAGAAGATGAGGAAACTTGCTCTTGAAGAGGAGAAACGCAGAAGAGAAGCGGAGGACAAACTGAAGAAGATGACCGCCGCGGAGCAAGAGGCTGCCCGACAGCGCAAAACAGCACAGGACGAAGTGGAGCGCCTCATAAAGAAAGCAGAGGAAGCCAAAAAGCAAAAAGAGGAGGCTGACCGAGAAGCGGAAAGACATATTGTCGCAGCCAATCAGGCGGCCCAAAAATGCAGTGCAGCCGAGCAGCAAGCTCAGAGCGTTCTCGTCCAACAGAAGGAGGACAGTCTCACGCAGCAGAAGCTGAAGGCCGAGTATGAAAAGGCAAAGAAGCTCGCCAAAGAAGCCGAGCTCGCCAAGGAGAAGGCAGAGCGGGAAGCAGCCCTTCTACGCCAGCAAGCTGAGGAAGCAGAGCGCCAGAAACAGGCCGCGGTAAAGGAGGCAGCCAATCAGGCCAAAGCCCAGGAGGACGCCGAGAGGTTAAGAAAGGAGGCGGAGTTCGAGGCTGCCAAGAGAGCACAGGCGGAGCAAGCTGCCCTGAAACAGAAAGAGCAGGCTGATTCTGAGATGGCAAAACACAAAAAGCTGGCCGAGCAAACCTTAAAACAGAAGTCTCAGGTGGAAAAGGAGCTTACAACGGTCCGACTTCAGTTGGACCAAACTGACAAGCAGAAATCTCTTCTGGACGAAGAGCTGCAGCGCCTGAAGGACGAGGTGGGCGACGCCGTCAAGCAGAAGGCTCAGGTGGAGGAGGAGCTGTTCAAAGTCAAGATTCAGATGGAGGAGCTGATGAAACTGAAGCTCCGCATCGAGGGCGAGAACCAGCGTCTCATCAAAAGAGACAAAGATAATTCTCAGAAATTACTGGCCGAGGAGGCTGAGAACATGAAGAAGCTGGCGGAGGAAGCTGCTAGGCTGAGCGTGGAGGCCCAAGAAGCGGCGCGCATGAGGCAGATCGCCGAGTCGGACCTCTCCCAGCAGAGAGCCCTGGCAGAGAAAATGCTCAAGGAGAAAATGCAGGCCATCCAGGAGGCATCTAAACTGAGAGCCGAGGCTGAGATGCTCCAAAGACAGAAAGATTTGGCTCAGGAGCAGGCCCAGAAACTGCTTGAGGATAAACAACTCATGCAGCAACGTCTAGAGGAAGAGACGGAGGGCTTCCAGAAATCTCTTGAAGCAGAACGCAAGAGACAGCTCGAGATCACAGCCGAAGCAGAGACACTCAAACTCAAGGTGTCCCAGCTCAGTGATGCCCAAAACAGGGCTGAAAACGAGGCCAAGAAATTCAAGAAGCTAGCGGATGAGATAGGTGCCCGTCTCCACGAGACAGAACTAGCCACCGAAGAGAAAATGACAACTGTCGAGAAACTTGAAGTGCAGAGGCTGAGCAGCAACAAAGAGGCTGATGACTTGCGCAAAGCCATTGCTGATCTAGAAAAGGAGAAGGCTAGACTGAAAAAGGATGCTGAAGACCTTCAGCTTAAATCTAAAGAGACTGCCGTTGCTCAGCAGAAACAAATCCAACAAGAGAAGACAATGCTCCAGCAGTCCTTCATCAATGAGAAGGAGATGCTGCTGAAGAAGGAGAAGCTCATTGAAGACGAGAAGAAAAAACTGGAGAGCCAGTTTGAGGAGGAGGTCAAGAAGGCCCAGGCTCTGAAGGACGAGCAGGCGCGTCAGAGAAAGCAGATGGAGGAGGAGAGGAAGAAGCTGCAAGCCACCATGGACGCCGCCCTCAACAAGCAGAAAGAGGCGGAGAAGGAGATGCTTAACAAGCAGAGGGAAATGCAGGAGTTGGAGAAGAAAAGACTTGAGCAGGAAAAACTGCTCGCAGAGGAGAACAAGAATCTGCGTGAGAAATTGGTCCAAATGACCATGGTGGAGACATTTCCCAACGGACAGAGCGTTCTTGATGATGTGGATGGTGAAAACCAGAAGAAAGACTCTCCCTTCTCCTTTGATGGCATTCGAGAGAAGGTCCCTGCGAGCAGACTCCAAGAAATTGGCCTGCTGACCAAAAAGGAAATGGACAAGCTGAAGAAAGGGAAAGCCAATGTGCAAGATCTCAGTCAGACCGAAAAACTAAGAACAGTTCTCCAAGGAAAAAACTGTGTTGGTGGTCTGTTGGTACAACCTCAGCAGAAGATGTCAATCTACCAAGCAATGATAGAGAAGAAGCTAGCCCCTGGAACAGGCCTGATCCTCCTGGAAGGACAGGCAGCCACTGGGTTTATAATCGACCCCATCAAGAACCAGAAGCTCTCTGTGAGCGAGGCTGTTAAGGAAGGCTTGATTGGACCTGAACTGCACAACCAACTGCTGTCTGCTGAGAGGGCTGTGACTGGCTACAAAGACCCATACACGGGCGGCTCAATCTCCCTGTTTGAGGCCATGAAGAAGGGATTGATTGATCGTGAGCATGCCATCAGACTTCTTGATGCCCAGATTGCAACCGGTGGAATCGTTGACCCAATCAACAGCCATCGCGTCCCCCTTGAAACAGCCTACAAACAGGGGCTGTTTGATGCGGAGATGAACAAGGTATTGGAAAAGCCCTCAGAAGACACACAAGGATACTTTGACCCCAGTACTAAGGAACCCCTGACTTACCTTCAGTTGATTGAGAAATGCACAACAGACCCTGCCACCGGCCAACTGCTTTTACCTATCACTGACAAGGCGGCCCAGAGCTCTCAAACCTACACAGAGGAGGAGACAAAGGACGTATTCAGCAAAACAACGGTTTCTGTGCCATTTGGAAGATTCAAAGGAAAGACAATAACCATCTGGGAGATCATTAATTCTGAGTACTTCAATGAGGACCAGAGAAGGGACCTTATTCGCCAGTACAAGACCGGCAAAATCACCATAGAGAAGATCATCAGAATCGTTATCACTGTGGCAGAGGACAAAGAGAAGAAGAATGAAATCACATTTGATGGCCTGAGATCCCCTGTCCCCGCAACTGAACTGCTGGAGTCAAAGATCATTGACAAAGACCTCTACAATAAGTTGCATAAGGGCAATAAAACAGTCCAAGAAGTTTCTGAAATGGAACCGGTTCAGAAAGCGTTGAAGGGTACAAACTGCATTTCAGGTGTAGTAATTGACTCTACCAAAGAGACAATGTCCTTCTACCAAGCTCTGAAGAAGGACATGATGAGGCCAGGTCCTGCTTTAAATCTGCTGGAGGCCCAAGCCGGATCAGGATTTGTTATTGATCCAGTAAAGAACCAGAAGCTGACCGTTGATGAGGCTGTCAAAGCAGGAGTGGTCGGCCCTGAGCTGCATGAAAAACTGCTTTCAGCTGAGAGAGCTGTAACAGGATACAAGGACCCATACACTGGAAAAACCGTATCTCTGTTTGAGGCCATGACGAAAGAGCTCATTCCCAAAGACCAAGGGATCCGGCTGCTTGATGCTCAGATTGCCACAGGGGGCATCATTGACCCGGTCAATAGCCACCGTGTCCCCCACGACGTTGCCTGCAAACGAGGCTACTTTGACGACGAGATGAACAAGACCCTATGCAACCCCACTGACACCACCAAATGCTTCTATGACCCCAATACACAGGAAAAGGTCACATACACCCAGCTTCTCAAGAGATGTGTCACTGACAAGAAGACCGGTCTTCAGCTTCTGGGCTTGTCCGAACAAGCCATCAATGCGAAGGAGGAACAGAAATACTCAGAGACTCAGACCAAAGATGCTATGATGCAGGCTACAATGGAGCTCCAGTCCGGGCCTCTTAAAGGCAAGAAGCTAACCATCTGGGAAATAATCAACTCAGAGTACCTGACTGAGGAGCAGAGACTTGAACTGATCAGACAGTACAGGTCTGGCAAGGTGACTATTGAGAAAATAATCAGGATTGTTGTCACGATTGTAGATGAGAAAGAGGCCAAGAAACAAGAACAGGCCAGTTTCAAGGGTCTGAGATCTCCAGTTCCTGCAAGTTCATTGTTTGAATCCAAAATCATCGACAAAGCTACGTTTGACCTTCTGCAGCAGGGTAAGAAGACACCAAAACAGGTCAGCGAGAATGCCAATGTAAATAAATACCTGCAGGGCTCCGACAGCATTGGTGGCATCTACCTTGAACCAACTAAGGAGAAGGTCAGCATCTATCAAGCCATGAAGAAAAAACTTCTAAGACATAACACAGGCCTTGCCCTTCTGGAAGCCCAAGCTGCCACTGGCTTCATCATTGATCCAGTTAAGAACCAGTATCTGACAGTAGATGAGGCTGTCAAAGCAGGCATTGTTGGCCCGGAGCTCCATGAAAAGCTGCTCTCCGCCGAAAAGGCGATCACTGGCTACAAAGATCCATTCACAGGCAGCAAGATCTCTCTCTTCCAAGCCATGCAGAAAGATTTGATCATCAAGGAACATGCCATGCCCCTGCTGGAGGCTCAGCTGGCCTCAGGTGGAATCATTGATGCTGTAAAAAGCCACCGTGTACCTTTAGATGTGGCCTACCAGAGGGATCTCTTCAGCAAAGAAATATCCAGCACCCTCTCTGAGCCCTCAGAGGCAAACAAATATTTCTCAGACCCTAACACAGATGAGACCGTAACGTACCAACAGCTGAAAGCCAAGTGCTCTAAAGATCCAGAGACAGGCCTGAACCTCCTCCCTCTCTCTAAGCCTCAGGCCCCTACGGTGGTGGAGAAGACCTACCTCTACACTGAAGAACAGACTCAGAGTGACCTGGCAAACACCCAGATAGACATTCCCCTCGAGGGGCTCACTGGACAGTCCATGAACCTCTGGGATGTGATGAACTCCAACCTGCTCCCAGATGATGAGAGGAAGAAGCTCATGGATGAGTACCGCTCTGGTAAGCTTACCAAAGAGCGCATGATCATTATCATCATCGAGATCATGGAGCAGAGAGAGATCTATATTAATGTTGAGGAGAAGACATCGTGCAAGACAATCCGACGCAGGATCACCATTGAGGAGCTCTACCATGCCCGCATCATTGACCTCGAGATGTTCAACCTGCTGAAACAAGAGAAGAGGACCATCCGCGACATCATGGAGTTACAGAGCGTGAAGCAGTACCTGTTTGGTACGGGCTCTGTGGCTGGGGTTATGACTGATTCCAGCTCCAAGATCAGCATTTACCAGGCGATGAAGAGAGGGTTCTTGAAACCTGAGGTTGCACTTGGCCTGCTGGAAGCACAGGCTGCCACAGGGTTCATCGTTGACCCTGTGAGAAATGAGACGCTTACTGTGGACGAGGCCGTCCGTAAGGGAGTTGTGGGCCCAGAAATCCACGATAAACTTTTGTCAGCTGAGCGAGCCGTTACAGGCTTCAAAGACCCTTACAGCAGCAAAATTGTCTCTCTCTACCAAGCCATGAAAAAAGAGCTCATCCCCGAGGACTACGCTCTGAAACTACTAGAAGCTCAGAGCTCAACGGGCGGCATCATGGATCCTGAATTCTATTTCCACCTCCCTACAGACGTGGCCATGCAGAGAGGATACATCAACAAGGAAACCAATGAGAGACTGGCCAATGAGGTGAAAGGGTTTATTGACCCTGTCACGGACGAGAAGCTATCTTACGCTGAGCTGCTCAAGAGATGCAAGTTGGAAGGAGGCTTGCGTCTGTTGTCACTGGGAGACAAGAGGCTGATGTTCAAGGGTCTGAGGAAACAGATCACCCTGGAGGAACTGTTACGCTCAGAGATCATAGACCAACAGACCGTCACTGAGCTGAACGAAGGTCTGATTACGGTGGAGGAGGTCAGCAAAAGGCTCAAGAAGTACCTTGAGGGGACTAGTTGCATTGCTGGGGTTTTCGTAGAAGCTTCCAAGGACCGACTGTCAATCTACCAGGCCATGAAGAAGAACATGATCAGGCCAGGCACCGCTTTTGAGCTCCTTGAGGCCCAAGCTGCGACAGGCTACGTTATTGACCCAATCAAAAACCTGAAACTCACAGTCAGTGAATCTGTCCGAATGGGAATTGTGGGACCAGAATTCAAAGACAAGCTGTTGTCTGCCGAGCGTGCCGTGACTGGCTACCGAGATCCCTACTCTGGTAAAACAATCTCCCTGTTCCAGGCCATGAAAAAGGGACTCATCCTAAAGGATCATGGAATACGCCTCCTGGAGGCCCAGATTGCCACAGGAGGAATTATCGACCCCGAGGAGAGTCATCGCCTGCCCGTTGAGGTGGCATACAACCGTGGCCTCTTTGACGAAGAGATGAACGAGATTCTCACAGATCCTTCTGATGACACGAAGGGCTTCTTTGATCCCAACACCGAGGAGAACCTCACTTACCTCCAGTTGATGGAGAGGTGCATCATCGACCCCGACACCGGCCTCGTCCTCCTGCTCCTCAAGGAAAAGAAACGTGAAAAGAAAACCTCCTCCAAATCTTCAGTCCGCAAGCGCAGAGTGGTAATCGTAGACCCAGAATCCGGCAAGGAGATGACTGTGTATGAGGCTTACAGGAAGGGACTCATCGACCATCAGACCTACCTAGAGCTGGCTGAGCAGGAGTGTGAATGGGAAGAGATCACAAGCACCTCCTCCGAGGGAGTCGTCAAGTCCATGATCATCGACAGGAGGTCAGGACGTCAGTACGACATTGATGACGCTCTCTCAAGAGGCCTCATTGATCAGAGTTCCCTGGACACCTACCGCTCTGGGAACCTATCCATCACTGAATTTGCTGACATGCTGTCTGGAAACATGGGAGGCTTCCGCTCCAGAACCTCCTCCTTTGGATCCACTTCCTCTTCATCCTTTGCTATGAGCCCCATACCCTCTATTAAACCTCCAGCTTCCATATGGAATGACCCCTCTGAGGAGACGGGCCCTGTGGCTGGAATCCTGGACACAGACACATTGGAGAAAGTGTCCATCACCGAGGCGATGCACAGGAACTTAGTAGACAACATTACTGGCCAGAGACTGCTTGAGGCTCAGGCCTGCACAGGTGGCATTATCGACCCAATCACAGGAGAGAAGTTTTCTGTCCCCGAGGCCACAGAGAAAGGACTTGTAGATAAAATCATGGTCGACCGTATTAACCTGGCTCAGAAAGCCTTCAATGGTTTTGAAGATCCCAGAACCAAAGTCAAGATGTCTGCCTCTCAGGCCTTAAAGAAAGGTTGGCTGTATTATGAAGCTGGACAGCGTTTCTTGGAGGTCCAGTACCTAACAGGTGGGCTGATTGAGCCTGATGTTGAGGGCAGAGTTCCCCTAGATGAAGCCATCAAGAAGGGCTCCATCGATGCTCGTACAGCCCAGAAGCTAAGAGACGTGAGTGCTTACTCCAAGTACCTGACATGTCCCAAAACTAAGCTAAAGATCTCCTACAAAGACGCCATGGACAGAAGCATGGTCGAGGAAGGAACTAGCCTCCGACTCCTAGAGGCCTCCTCCCAGTCCAGTAAAGGCCTGTACAGCCCATACAACGCCAGCGGCCCAGGCTCGACCTCAGGCTCACGGTCCGGTTCCAGGACTGGGTCCAGGCAAGGCTCCAGGAGGAGCAGCTTTGATGCCGGCAGCTCCGGCTTCAGCATGAACTTCTCCTCCTCCTCCTACACCTCCTCCAGCTACGGTCGCAAGTACGACGCAGGGCCTCACACCGGCCTCAACGTGGATGAGCTTGCCCTGGCACTCTCTGCCCTAGTCATGACCAGGCCTTGCAGCTCCCAAGAACTGGGAGCCCTCCCCTCCATGATTATGCCAATGCACACAGCAGTTGCATAA
>JADPVJ010007532.1:0-13887 GCA_018346875.1 Hypomesus nipponensis
ATGGCGCACAGCTGTCGGTGGCGGTTCCCTGCTCGGCCCGGAGGGAGCAGCAACTCGGGCACCGGGAAGAGAGCGGGCCGAATCCGGGTCACTGCCTCTCTCCGACCGGGCACAGGGACTTACCCTAACACGACCGGCCTCGGACCTGGGTTTGATGCTGCGTTACAAGTCTCCTCTGCCATCGGTAGCAACCTGCAGAAATTTCGGGATGTTTTGGGGGAGTCGAGCGGCTCCAGCAGTGGAGAGTCCCTGCCTGTCTGCTCTCAGTCCCTGGCCTGCCTTTCTGGTGCTCCAGGTCCTCCATGGCAGGAGAAGAAGCCCAGAGGCCGGCCCCCCAGAACACCGACTGCCCAGAAAGCAGCGTCGGGCCTCGTCCCCCCTTCCTCCTCCCCTTCCTCCTCCTCTTCCTCGCCGGCCCCGGGGCGGCCGGACGGCGCCGAGCAGCCGGGCCAGAAGGTGAAGCGTCTGCCCGGCAGGCCCCCTGGCTCCGGGGAGAAGAAGCGTGGGCGTCCGCCCACTGCGGGCACCCCGAGACCCTGGCACCCCGGGGAGGAGGGCCGGCCGGCCGGGCCGGAGCAGGAGGACGACGACGAGGACAAGGACAGGAAGTGGTCCAAGCGGACGCCGCTGGGCTCGGTCCAGCAGCAGGACCCCGAGGCGAAGGGCGGCGACGCCAAGCTGACCAAGCTGAAGCGCCTCCGCGAGGTGAAGCTCAGCCCGCTCAAGTCCCGCCTCCAGGCCATCGCCAGGAAGGGCGTGGCCGCGCCGGGCGTGCCGCGGCGCCGACGCGGGCGCCCGCCCTCTGCCGAGCGCCTCAAAGCTCAGGCCGCCGCCGCCCAGGCCTCGGGCCTGGAGGGGAACCACAAGGCTGCCAGGGGGAGAGACTCCCACCCTCCCCTGAGCCCGGAGCCCCCCTCGCCGGCCACCTCGCCGCCGGCCTCCCCCTCCCCCTCCAGGCTGGGCCGGCCCCTGGGCCTGCGGCAGAGCCCGCGGCACATCAAGCCGGCCAGGATGGTGCCGCCCGCCAAGCGCACAGACGCCACCATCGCCAAGCAGCTGCTGCAGAGGGCCAAGAAGGGGGTGCAGATGAAGAAGCTGCTGGGGAACGAGGCGGCGGCCGTGGGGGCGCCGGGGGCAGCGGGCGGCGAGGGCGCCATCCACCGCAGGAGGCGGACCCAGCTGAAGAACATCCGGCAGTTCATCATGCCCGTGGTGAGCACCGTGTCGCTGCGCATCATCAAGACGCCCAAGCGCTTCATGGAGGACGAGGGCGGCTTCGGGGCTCCGCCCCCCCACATGAAGGTGCCCAGGTTGGAGGCGCCCCCTTCCGTCGTGGCGGCGGCGGCAACCGCCCCTCCCCCCTCCTCGGCCTCCCCCGTCCAGGCCTCGTCAGCCTCCAACGCCGGGACGCCCACCCCTTCCGACTCCCTCCCTCCCCCGCCGGCCCCCGCCGCCACGCCCGGCGCCCCGCCCCCGCCGGCCAGCATGCTGGCGGGCGGGGGCGCCACCAACGGCCGGTTCAGCAGCAGTGCGGCGTCCTGCGGCTCCATGTCCCAGCACTCCTCCCAGCTGTCCTCGGCCGAGTCGTCCCGCTCCAGCAGCCCCAGCCTGGACGACTCGTCGTGCGACTCCCAGGCCTCAGAGGCCACGCAGGCCCCGTCGGAGGCCGAGCACCGCCACGGGCGCGGCCGCTCCTCCTCCTCCCCCCAGGCGGAGCTGCACGCCTCGCCGCCCCCCTCGCCGCCCTCGGAGCCGGAGGTTCTGGTGGAGCGGGGCCGGCGAGGTCGGAGAGGCCAGGGGTCGGGGCGGGGCAGCGTTGGGGGGCGGGGCATCTTGACCAGTGGGGGGAAGAAGGCCATCATCAGCCCCGCAACGGGGGTCCTCATGTCCTCTTCCGCCCTGGCCGCCTCCCAGCAGGCCTCCTCCACCGCCTCCTCTTCCTCCTCCCCCCCGCCCCCCCCGCTCCTCACCCCGCCCCAGCCGCCCCAGTCCGCCGCCTCCAACGCGGGCGGCCCCGTCAGCGAGCACCACTCCCAGTCCCCCTGGATCCTGCCGCACCCCATCGCCCCCTTCCTGCAGACCCCGGCCTCGCTGGACAAGCGGGGGGGCAGCAGGTCCATCCTGAGGGAGCCCACGTTCCGCTGGACCTCCCAGGCTCGCTCCCAGCACCACTACTTCTCCTCCGCCAAGTATGCCAAGGAGGGCCTGATCAGGAAGCCCGTCTTCGATAACTTCCGCCCGCCGCCTCTCACCGCCGAGGACGTGGGCCTGATGCCTGGCGGGGGCGGGGGCGGGGCCGGGGCCGGGGCCGGGGGCGGGGTCACGCCGGGGGGCTTCCCAGCCCAGGGAGGGGGGTCCGGCTCCAGCTCCGGCTCGCGCCTCTTCTCTCCCCTCCACCACCACCATCACCAGCCCCCATCCTCGAGGTTCGAGCCGCCCCCTCTCCAGAAGCGCAGTCTGTTGCGAGCCCCGCGCTTCACCCCCAGCGAGGCCCACTCCCGGATCTTTGAGTCCGTCACCCTGCACTCTTCTTCGGGCAGCAGCCCCGGGTCGCTGTCCCCCCTCCACACCTCCTCCAGCTCGTTACGGCCAATCAGACTCAAGAAGAGGCGGGCCCTGGGAACTTTGCGCAGCCAGCCGCGGTCCCCGTCGCACTCCATGACCCGGCGAAGCAGCCAATCAGGAGGCCAGGCGTCCGGGCGGGGGCCGTCGGATCTGCCGGGGATGGGGGGCTCTGTGTCGGGCTCTCTGCCCGTGGCGGGGGGCGGGGTGGGGGCGCCCCCCAACCCTCTAGTCACTAGTGCCTTAACTCCTGCCTCCTTCAGCACCTTCTCCAGCCACGGGGCCCTGGGCCTGCCCTCGCACGCCTCCTCCGACAGCAGGAGGGCGGTTGCCGGCATGGCTTCTTCCTCCTCCCAGCTCTTCCCTCTGTTTGCTTCCAGCTCCCAGGAGCCAGGCCGGGGTGGCGGGGGGAGGGCCGAAGGGGGCAGGAGCGCCCCGGCCCCCAAGGAGAAGGACAGGGACACGGAGAAAAGCAGGGAGCGAGAGAAGGAAAACAAGAGGGAGGGGAGGAAGGAGTGGGAGAAGAGGGGAGGGAAGGTCTCCACGCCCGACGCCTCCCCGAGCCCTGCCTCCAGCCTGTTCTCCGCCGAGGGAAGGGAGACAGACGACTGCATTTCATCCCTCGCTCCAAAAAAGACTCCCGGACGAAAGAAGCCGGCATCCGTGGACTCTTCCTCCACCGAAGCTCCGCCCACCGACAAGGGGGCGCTCCAGACCCCTCCCCCCTCCCTGTCCAAGGGTCGTCTGACCAAGAAGGGGCGGCCCTCAGAGAGGGGGGCAGACCCAGAGTTGGAGGACCAGGAGAGGGAGAAACCAAGTGCCCCAACCCAGCCAGCGGGTGGCGTCCCCGGGCAGGCGCAGGGCAGACAGGCCCCCGCCCCGTCTCTTTGCTCCATGCTGGCCCATGCAGACAAGCAGCCGGTGGCTGACAAGAGTGTGGCACGCGTGCTGAGGAAGGCTAAGGACCAACTCTTCAGTATCGAGAAGATCAAGTCCCTCAAACCCCCTGACCAGCCTAAAGCCCAGGAGAGCGATTCGTCCGAGGCGTCCGTCCGTGGCCCTCGCATCAAACATGTGTGCCGGCGTGCGGCCGTGGCGCTGGGGCGGAACCGGGCCGTGTTCCCTGACGACATGCCCACCCTCAGTGCCTTGCCCTGGGAGGAGAGGGAGAAGATCCTGTCTTCCATGGGAAACGACGACAAATCATCAGTGGCGGGTTCAGAGGAGGCGGAGCCACAGTCCCCGCCCATCAAGCCGGTGACCCGCAACAAGTCTCTGCAGGAGGCCCCGCCCAGGAAGGGGCGTCGATCTCGTCGCTGCGGCCAGTGCCCCGGCTGCCAGGTGCCTGAGGACTGTGGTGTGTGCACCAACTGTCTGGACAAGCCAAAGTTTGGGGGACGCAATATCAAGAAGCAGTGTTGCAAGGTGAGGAAGTGTCAGAACCTCCAGTGGATGCCTTCCAAGATGATCCTCCAGAAGCAGGGCAAAGGCAAGAAAGACAAGAAGAAGAAGCTGTCCGATAAGAAGGAGGGGCTTGTGAAAGGGCCAATATCAGAGTCGGGTCTCAAGACGGCTCCTCCCATTCTGAAGGAGGAGCCTCCACGCAGGAAGAGTGAGACTCCTCCCCCAAAGGCAGGCGAGGAGAAGCAGTCGTCTCCACCCTCCACCCCTAGCGAGCCCCCTCAGCCACCCAGCTCAACCCCCACCCCTGCCCAGACACCAGGCCCCACCCTGGAGGCAAAACAAGTGCCACCCCCAACCAACCAGAGCAGTAAGAAAGGACTGAAGTCACAGCAGCCCACCCCTCCCTCCTCTTCCTCCTCTTCCTCCTCCTCTTCTTCCTCTTCTTCCTCCTCTTCCTCCTCCTCTTCTCCGTCCCAGAGCTCCCCGTCCCCTCCAGCCCAATCCCAGCTGCCCTCCCAGCAGCAGCAACGCCCTTCACCCAATCAGGCGCCGTCAAAAAAGGATGCCCTGCCCAAGGTCCCGCCCTCAGAGCCTAAGAGGAAGCCCCAGCCGCAACCGGGTCTGGCCACACCCACACCAGACACAGCGTACGAGTCCAAGCCGCAGCAGCTGAAGAAGTCGTCGGGGCGCTCCCTCCCCTCTCCTCCTCTGAAGCCCAGGCAGAAGGAGCGGGAGAGAGAGAAGGAGAAGGCCCCCGCCCCCAGAGCCCTGAGCAGCAGCCGGGCTTTAAACTGGCAGAGCACTCCCTCGGGGGGGCGGCCCTGGCCCCGGGCGCCCTGGGACGGAGTGCACCGCATCCGACTGGACTTCCAGCGCCGGGCCGCTGAGCCGGACAGGGTGTGGCAGGCCGGCGGGCTCAGCCTCCTCACCTCCACGCCCATTACGCCTCGCGTCATCTGCTTCCTGTGCGCCAGCAGTGGCGACGTCGAGTTTGTCTTCTGCCAGGTGTGCTGTGAGCCCTTCCATCTGTTCTGCCTGGCCGAGGCAGAGCGCCCCCTGGAGGAGCAGAGGGAGAACTGGTGCTGCCGGCTGTGCCGCTTCTGCCAAACCTGCGGAAGGCAGCACCAGAAGACCAAAGTGTGCACCAAGTGTGTGCGCTGTAAGAGTTGTGGAGCCACCAAGCCCGGGAAGGCGTGGGACGCCCAGTGGTCACATGACTTCTCACTCTGTCACGACTGTGCCAAACTCTTTGCTAAAGGTAACTTCTGCCCGCTGTGTAACAAGTGCTATGACGATGACGACTTTGACAGCAAGATGATGCAGTGTGGCCGCTGTGACCACTGGGTGCACTCCAAGTGTGAGGACCTGACAGATGAGATGTACGAGTTAATGTCCAAGCTGCCAGAGAGCGTGGCCTACACCTGCACCCACTGTACGGAGCGCCCCCCGGCGGAGTGGAGGACTGCCCTGGAGAGGGAGCAGCAGGCTGGCATCCGACAGGTCCTCACGGCCCTGCTCAACTCCCGCACCTCCACACACCTGCTGCGCTACCGCCAGGCGGTGATGAAGCCCCCAGAGCTGAACCCAGAGACGGAGGAGAGGCTCCCCTCCCGGAGGTCCCCCGAGGGCCCCGACCCCCCTGTCTTGACTGAGGTGGGGCCCCCCAGCGACTCCCCCCCAGACCTGGAGTCCGTGGAGAAGAAGATGGACCGAGGGCTCTACAAGTCTGTGCTGGAGTTCAGTGATGACATTGTGAAGATCATCCAGGCAGCCATGAACAGTGATGGAGGCCAGCCAGAGAACCGCAAGGCCAACAGCATGGTCAAGAGCTTCTTCACACGGCAAATGGAGAGGGTCTTCCCTTGGTTTAAAGTGAAGGAGTCCAGCTACTGGGAAAGTCACCAAGTCTCCCCCAATGGACTCCTCCCCCACGCCGTCCTGCCCCCCTCCCTGGACCACAACTACGCCCAGTGGCAGGAGCGTGAGGAGCAGTCCCGGGCCGAGCAGCCCCCCCTCATGAAGAAGATCATCCCGGCTCCCCGGCCCAAGACCCCCGGGGAGCCCGACTCCCCCACCTTCCCCGCGCCGCCTCCCCATCTGCCTCCCCCTCCCCCCCTGCTGCACGACCTGGGTCGTGAGGACAGTCCTGACGTCCTCCCTCCACCAGGGGTCAGCGACAACCGTCAGTGTGTTCTGTGTCTGAAGTACGGGGACGAGAACACCAACGAGGGCGGCCGGCTCCTGTACATGGGTCAGAATGAGTGGACCCATGTGAACTGTGCTCTGTGGTCGGCTGAGGTGTTTGAGGATGACGACGGCTCTCTGAAGAACGTCCACATGGCCGTGCACCGAGGGAGGCAGCTGCGCTGTGAGAGCTGCCAGAGGCCTGGGGCCACTGTGGGCTGCTGTCTGACCTCCTGCTCCAGCTCCTACCACTTCATGTGCGCCCGGCAGAAACACTGTGTCTTCCTGGAGGACAAGAAGGTCTACTGCCAACGCCACAGGGACCTCAGCAAGGGGGAGGTGGTGTCTGAGTCTGGGTTTGAGGTGACCCGGCGGGTTCTGGTGGACCTGGAGGGGATCAGCCTCAAGAAGAAGTTCCTCACAGGCCTGGAGCCCGAGAATGTCCACATGATGATAGGTGTGTGTGTGTGCGTGTGTGTGTTTGAGTGTGACAGACACGAGTACCTGTGTTCCAGGGTGTACTGGAGTACCCTAGATGCCCGCAAGCGTTGTGTGTACACCTGCAGGATCCTGGTGTGTCGCCCCCCAGTGGTGGAGTCTGAGATGTCGGCTCCAGAAGAGAACCGCACCATCGCACACAGCCCTCTCTCAGGCACCCCAGCTACCCCCCCTGTCAGCGATCACCAGGGTCCAGACCTCTGCCCTCTCCAGGTAGACACGCCCACACACATACATCCCACACACGCACACACTCATCCTGTACCCGTCATACCCACGGCCACATTGAACCACAGTCCTCCCTCATACCAGTCTCTGTCCTCCGCAGACGGCTCGTCCCAGGCGGTCCATGAGATCGTCACGGTGGGAGATCCCCTGCTGAGCTCCAGCCTGAAAAGCATCGGGTCTCGGCGCCACAGCACCCCTTCGCTGTCCCCGCCTCCGCCCCCCCACACGGCCAGGCACAAAGGTCCGGCCTCCACCCCGCCAGGACACACGCGGCCCCTCCCCTCCCAGACGCGCGCCCTCTCCTCCCCCCCACCGTCTCTCTCGCGCCCCTTTTCCTCCCCGCCACCCGCACACGCCCGGACGCTGTCCTCCCCCTCCGTGTCCCACATAAGAACCCTCTCGTCCCCCACATCGTCTCACGCCCGCCCCCTCTCCTCCCCCCCTCCGCTCATCCCTTCCCCTATGAGGGATCCGGAGAGGGCCCGGGGGACCAGCAGAGACCCGGCCCACAGGGAGGCAGAGAGGAGCCGGCAGCCCAGGGGAGAGCACAGCCTGAGGGAGGCCGAGAGGAGCAGGCTGCCTAGCAGAGACCCAGGGATGAGGGGGGCAGAGAGAAGCCGGGGGCCTTGCAGAGAGCAGAGTCTCAGGGAGGCCGAGCGGCCCAAAGGGTCCAGAGAGCCAGCCCAGAGGGACTCTGAGAAGTGCAGGCAGCCCAGCAGAGACTCGGGTTTGAAGGACATGGAGAAAGGCCGGCCAGCCAGAGATCCAGCTCTCAAGGAGCCAGAGAAAGGGAGGCTGTTGAGTAGAGACCCCAGTCAAAAGGACACAGACAAGGGTAGGCCTTCCAACAGAGACCCAGGCTTGAAGGAGTCAGAGAAGGGTAGGCCGCCCAGCAAAACCCAAGGTCTCAAGGAAACAGAGAGGGGCAGACAGCCCAGCAAAGACCTAGGGAGGGAGTTTGACAAGAGCAGGCCATCAAGCCAGGCCCAGAGGGACACAGAGAAGGGCAGAGCACCAGGCGGAGACCCAAGCTCCAGGGATTCGGAGAGGGATAAATCATTCAGCAAAGACTCTGGTCCTAGAGACGCAGAGAGAGGCAGAGCACCTCGAGAACAGAGCCAGAAAGACACAGAGAGGCCCAGGCCCTCCAGCAGAGAGCCAGGCCAGAGGGAGGGAGAGAAGGCTAGGCCGTCTAACCGGGACACAGAAAGAGGCAGGCTGTCTAACAAAGACCCAGGCTCAAAGGATTCCGACAGGGGTAGACCACACAGCAAAGATCCAGGCCTGAGAGACATGGAGAAAAGCAGACAGGCTAGTCGAGAGCCAGGCTTGGCCGAGAGGTCTAGACCAGGCGGTGGAAGTAAGAGCCAGGGCCGGGAGGCCAGCTCTGCAAGTCCTGGAGCCCAGCACAGACCCTCCCACGGCCAGGCTGAGAGGAAGGCCGAGGCTGGGGGGAAGGAGGGCATCTCCAGGCAGGCTGCTGGAGAAGGGAAGACCCCCAGGCTGGGCACTGGAGGCCCGGGGTTGGCGAGTGTAGGCCAGGCTTCACCAGTGCTGGGCACAGCCATACTGACCAGCCACCAGAAGGGGGGAAGTGCCAGGACCGAGAAGAGCAAGCAGGCGGGGAAAGACACCGAACAGTCAGGTGGTTTGATGGTGCTGTCACGCCAGCGCCCCCTCTCCACTTCCACACCCTTGCCCAAGGACGGCACCCCCGCCCCCCTGCCCAAAGACCGGTCAAACCCAGGAAAGGATGGGGCCCCGGTCACTAAGGATGCTGGGAAGCCCGTCTCCCCCCAGCGCACCTACGAGCGGGTCGGAGGGAAGAAGACCCTGGAGTATCAGTCCGGGTCCGCGCCCGCCGCCGCCGCGCTCAAACCACTGTGGTCCTCCAGTACCATGTCTGAGGATGACATCAGCAGACGAGGCTCCTCACAGGCAGCGCCGATAACTGTCCCCGCCGCCGGTCACATGACCACCTCGGGCGCCAAAGACAAGCCGACCCGAGGCAGGATGGGTGGCAGCAGGGAGGTCTCCAAGGAGAGGGGGGAGAAGCCCCCCCACAACAGCAACAAGACTCTTCTGCTCAACAACAGCACCAAGGCCAGCATGGCCCCCACGGCCCACACCCAGACCCCCCCCCAGATCAGCAGCAACAGCAAAGCCCTCCCGGTCACCAACAGCTCCAAGGCGTCTGGGAAGGTGGAGGTGGAGAGGCATGAGAAGGAGGCTGCAGACAGCCGCTCCTCCAGGAACAGGGAGAGGCTGTCCAGTCCGGAGAGGAGACCCAGCCCCAGCCTGGAGCCCAGGCACACCTCCACCCCGCAGCCCCCAAATGAGCTCCCCTCCAGGGACAAGAAGAGAGCCGTCAAGGCCTCTCAGCCCCAGCTAAAGACGGACCCCAACGGGACCAACACTATCAGCAGCACGTCCTCCGACTCCTCCTCCACCACCTCCCTCACCACCACCTCCCCGGCCGGACAGGGTACCGCCAGGCCCCGCGCCTCCTCCCGCCCGCCCCTGTTCTCCTCCGCCAGCAGCTCTGAGAGCTCCGAGTCCGAGAGCCAGCCCCACACCGAGCACCCCCCGGCCCGCCCCCAGCGCCGCCTCCTATCCCGCGGCGCGGAGGATGACCGCGAAGGACCCGAGGCGGACCGGGATGACGACCACGCCCTGGAGGATGACGGGAGCCTGGACAAGCACCAGGAGGACGACAGCGACGGATCGGGCTCGGCCAAGCGCCGCTACCCGCGCCGGAGCGCCCGCGCTCGCTCCAACATGTTCTACGGGCTCACGCCCTTCTATGGCGTGCGTTCTTACGGCGAGGAGGACCTCCCGTTCTATGCCAGCGGGGAGGGGCTAGGCCCCGGCGCCGGGGCGGGGGGAGGGAAGAAGAGGAGCGGGGGAGGCAGGAGGTCGGCAGAGGGACAGGTGGACGGGGCAGACGACATGAGCACCTCCTCCTCCTCAGGGGACAGCGCAGAGGAGGAGGAAGGCAGCCTAAACCCCAAGGATCCCTACTACTACAACTTCACCAGGACCATCGTCACCCCTGGGGGGGGCTTGCCCTCCATCGAGGGCATCGACCAGTGTCTGGGGAGGGGCTCCCAGCTGCAGCGCTTCCTGAAGGACGAGGAGGAGGAGGCAGTGAGCCGGGGAGCGTCGGAGGAGGGCCTACCCCACATGAGCTTGAGCCAGCAGCGGATTGGCCAGCTAGACGGCGTGGACGATGGCTCCGAGAGTGACGCCAGCGTAAGCACCAACCCCACCCCGACTACCGCCACCGCCGCTGCTCACCGGCCCACGGGTAAGAGGAGGGGCCGGGATCGCCATGCCGACAAGCGAGAGCAGGAGGCCGGGAAGGAGGCGGAGACCACCAGCCGCGGAGCAGCAGGGGGAGGAAGCAGTAACAGCCGGGACAGCAGGAAGAGCCAGAAGGACAACTGCCTCCCACTAGGAGCCGTCAAGGGTCAGGGATCACAGGGTCAGGACCCCCTGGAGGCCCAGCTCTCCCTCAGCACCGACCTGCTCAAGTCCGACTCGGACAACAACAACAGTGACGACTGTGGCAACATCCTGCCCTCTGACATCATGGAGTTTGTCCTCAACACTCCCTCCATGCAGGCCATGGGGCAGCAGGCCGAGCCCTCTTCCTCAGACATCCTGTTTGAGGACTTCCCCCAGCCGCTGGCGGGGGCGGAGCCTGTGGAAGGGGGCGTGGCGGGGGTGGAGGAACCGTACGGACTTCCTCTGGAGTTGCCTTCGGACCTGTCGGTTCTGACGACCCGCAGCCCCACTGTGAGCAGCAGCCAGAACCACTCAGCCCTGCTCTCGGACGGACCCGACCGCTCTATGCTCGCACTTTCCTCCAATCCCGATGGGCTGCCGGGGGAGAAGGGCGGGGACAAGAAGAGGGGCGGTGCCGGGGTGTCTCCTGACAGCCAATCAGATGCGGGAAGCAGAGAGTCCCAGGTAACCGAAGGTCACATGACACCCGAGCATTTCATCCCAAGCCCTGCCATTGGTCAGGTGGTGGATGGGAGCAGTAACCAGGATGTGACCAGGAGCTCTGGTACCCCAGGCCTACCCAGCTCTCCCTCCCTGCCCCTCCAAGGCCAGAAGTATCTTCCTGCCACAGCCACCGCCAGCCCTGGGCCTTGCCCAAACCCTGGCCCCTCCCAGGCCCCCAGCCCTGCAATCCACACCTCCTCCCCTCACCTCAAGCCTGGCCCAGAGAAGCTCATTGTGGTCAATCAGCACCTCCAGCCTCTCTATGTACTTCAGACCCTGGCCAACGGGGTCACTCAGAAGATCCAGATCGCCCCTTCCGTCAGTGCCACAGGGGTGATAGACACCAGCTCCTCGGTGCTCAGCTCTATGACCTTGACCACTGGCCTCAGCTCTTCCGGACTCACCACCTCCCAGTCGCTCTTCCCCGCCAGGGGCAAGGTCCTGGGTGCCATGCCCCACCACTCCCACATCCACGCCTTCACAGGCACCACCCAGACTGGCTTCCAGACCGGCATCCCCAGCACCACCTCTGGCCTGCTCATCGGGGTGCCCTCCCAGGCCCATGACCCCCACATCCTGGTCACCGAGGCGGGCCGACCCCCGGACATCCGCCCCAATGTGGCCATCGTTTCCAGCCCGTCCTCCATCGCCCCTTCCCCGGCAATCCTCGCATCCGCACATGGCAAGAAGCGTCCCATCTCCCGCCTCCAGCCACGAAAGACCAAGAAGCTAGCTCGCAGCCGCAGCCAGCCCACACTGGCGCCCTCGGAGGTGGGCCACTCCAACATGACCCTGATCAACCTGTCTTCCCCCCAAATCACCGCTGGCATCCCTGCCCAGCCAGGAAGCCTGGTGGAGCTGGGCACCCTCACCCCTGCCAACCCCTCGTCCCATCGCAAGGTGCCCAACATCATCAAGAGGCCCAAGACAGGGGGGGTGATGTACTTTGGGGGAGCCCAGGGGGGTATACTAGGCCCCGACCCCTCTACCCACCTGTTGCCATGCACCGTGGCGAGTCTCAACCCCAACCAGTCTGTGTTGAATGTGGTTTCCATGCCTTCCAGTGCCGGCCCGGGTCTCCTGGGCCCCGGCTCAGTCTCCCTTTCCACCCCCATCCTCAGCTCCTCTGACATCACCGGGCCGATCAGCAACCTGCTCTTCAAGGCCGGCCCCCACGGGCTGGGCCTATCGGATCAGCCCATGGTACTGCAGTCAGGGGGAGGGGCTATGATGTCACAGCTGGGCAGTGGGGTCCAAACGAGCATCGCCTGCGTCCTGCCCTCCCACCAGACCTTCAGTATGGCCGTGACCCACCAGGGGGAGGCAGAGAGCAGTATCACCCATGCCCAGCACCTGGACCCTGGTCATCCAACTCATGGCCCTATCCCTCTGGCTCCGGCCCCCAGCCCTGCTTCCATGGACCCAGCCAAGGGCCGGGTGGTGGGGGTGTTCACCCAGCAGACTCCTCCCTCACAGAGCTCCCGCACCACCCCCATCTCCAGGGCTTCAGAGAGCAGGCTGGAGCTGAGGACCCCCTCACGGACCCCCACCACAGGGGGCCCGACGGCCGGGAAGTCCAAGCAGAAGGCCAAGAGAAGCAGGCAGAGTCCGGAGAAGACTAGCGGGAAGAAGCTGAAGAGCTGGCAGGCCGACGCTTCCAAGGAGAGCCTGGGAGACGCCATCACTGGATCCAGAGATCCTATCTCTCCAGAGCCAATGGAAACTTGCAGACCATCTGACAGAGGCACCAACAAGAGTGTGTACGGAGCGAGGAGAGCCGAAGCTCCAGCTGCCCTGACTGGGCGAGCGACGGACGAGAGAGGCAGAACCTCCGGGTCGGCAGGCCTGCAGACCCAGGGTGGAGCCGGGGGTCCGGGGTCTCTCCTGGTGGCCTCCCCCCCAGACCAGAGGGGAGGGGGCAGAGACTCCCCCATGGAGGCCAAGCCCAAGAAGGGCCTCATCTTTGAGATCTGCAGCGACGATGGTTTCCACATCCGCTGTGAGAGCATAGAAGAGGCCTGGAAGTCCCTCACTGACAAGGTCCAGGAAGCTCGCTCCAACGCCAGGCTGAAAGAGCTCTCCTTCGAGGGTGTGAATGGGCTGAGGATGCTGGGCGTGGTCCATGACGCTGTAGTCTTCCTGCTGGAGCAACTGCACGGCTCCAGGCACTGCAGGAACTACCGCTTCCGCTTCCACAAGCCTGAGGAGCCCCACCCGCTTCCTCTAAACCCCCACGGGTCGGCTCGCGCTGAGCTGCACCACCGGAGGTCTGTATTTGACATGTTTAACTTCCTGGCATCCAAACACCGCCAGCCCCCAGAGTACAACCCCCTCGAGGACGCAGAGGAGGAGGGGGCGATGAAAGCTGCCCGGAGAACCTCCAGCGTGGACCTGCCTCTGGCTCAGAGGTTCAGGCAGCTGAAGACCTCCTCCAGGCAGACCGTGGGCGTCTACAGGTCTCCTATCCATGGCAGGGGCCTCTTCTGTAAGAAGACCATCGAGGCAGGAGAGATGGTGATCGAGTACTCGGGCAACGTGATCCGCTCTGTCCTCACAGACAAGAGAGAGAAGCTCTATGACAGCAAGGTGAGGAGGGAGGGGAAGGAAAAGGGGGAAGGCACGGTAGAGGGGGGAGGGATGGAGGGAGAGGAACTTTTGTTGTGGTGGGAAGTATCCTGCGGCCATCATCACTCTCACCCTCTTGTCTCTGATCCTTCCTCACAGGGGATTGGCTGCTACATGTTCCGCATCGACGACTACGAGGTGGTGGACGCCACGGTGCACGGCAACGCCGCCCGTTTCATCAACCACTCCTGCGAGCCCAACTGCCACTCGCGTGTCCTCAGCGTGGACGGCCAGAAGCACATCGTCATCTTCTCCAGCCGCCGCGTCTACCGGGGGGAGGAGCTGACCTACGACTACAAGTTTCCCACCGAGGAACCGGCCAATAAGTTACCCTGCAACTGCCGCACCAAGAAGTGCCGCAAGTTCCTCAACTAG
>JADPVJ010007595.1:0-13593 GCA_018346875.1 Hypomesus nipponensis
ATGAAGATCGGGTTAGGGGTGCCGTGGGTGACAATCCGTCATGAGTACATGGGCCCGAGGACCTACCAGCTCCCTCGTTCTACAGCTGTCAGAGACGTCAAGCGACTCATCTACGAGGAGACAGACCTGCCCATTACAGAACAGCAGCTTCTACACAATGGCAAAGTGTACCCTACATCATTTGGTTCTATTTTTAAGGAGCTCATTCAGAATGCTGAGGATGCTGGTGCCACAGAGGTCAAGTTTATGTTTGATGAGACAGAATATGGATTGGAGTCACTGTGGTCACCTGAAATGGCCCAGTACCAAGGACCTGCGCTGTATGTGTACAACAATGCTGTTTTCACGACTGAGGACTGGAATGGAATTCAAGAGATTGCGAGGAGCAGAAAAAGAGAGGATCCTTTGAAAGTTGGCCGGTTTGGAATTGGGTTCAACTCTGTGTATCACATTACAGATGTTCCCAGTATATTCAGTGGAGACCAGATTGGCATACTAGATCCTCACCAGACTCTGTTTGGAGTCCATGAATCTGGGCAATGTTGGAACCTGAAGACAGACGCTAAGGAGATCAAAGAGCTGACTGACCAGTTTGCCCCCTACATCGGCTTATTTGAGAACTCAGAGAAAACCATCAAAGACGGAAGTTTCAATGGAACGCTGTTCCGCTTTCCCCTGCGAGTGAAGCCATCCCTGCTAAGTGGTAACATTTACAACAAAGAGAAAGTTCTGGAGCTCTTTGAGTCTTTCAAGGCCGATGCTGACACAGTTCTCTTATTCCTCAAGAGTGTCCAGAAGGTGTCCTTACATGTGCGAGAGTCGGATGGTACAGAGCGCATGCTCTTTAAAGTGACAGCAGGAGAGAACCCCGAGGACAAGCTAGAGAGGCCAAACTCCCTGAAGACACTGGGTCTGGCCACAGATAGCTACAGCAATAGTGTTCCGAGTAGCACCATCACCTGTGCCACCTACCAGGTCAACATTGAGACCCAGGATGAGACAGCCAAGGAGAACCAGAGGACCACCTGGTTGGTGTGCAACGGAGTTGGGGGCCGGGGAATGTGCAGTGACCTGGACTCGCTGGCGGACGATCTGAAGTTCATCCCGACTATTGGCATTGCCCTGCCTCTCACCCTCATTGACGCAGACAAGGGGGCCACTTCAGGTTTCTCAGGACGGGCTTTCTGCTTCCTCCCGCTGCCCCCCGGAGAGGAGAGCATGACGGGGCTCCCCGTCCACGTCAGTGGCTTCTTCGGCCTCACAGACAACCGCAGGAGCATCAAATGGCGGGAGGTGGACCAGTGGAGGGACCCTGCAGCCCTCTGGAATGAGTTGCTGATCATCACTGTAATTCCCAGAGCCTACTTCACCCTCATCACTGAGGCCATCAAGAGGATCCAAACCAAGAAGGACCAAGACTTCCCCCTGTCCCCCAGGGGAACGTATGGGGCCTGGCCGGATCTGAACCAGACCAGGCCCCGCTGGAGGCCCATCCTGGAGCCACTGTTCCATGACTTGTTGGAGCAGCCTGTCATCTACTCTCTCAGTAACAGCTGGATCCGTGTGGAAGAGGCTGTGTTCTCAGAGCTCGACATGGACGAGGACATCAAAGAAACTGTGATCAGCTACCTCCAAAGCTCAGGGATGCAGGTGGCCAAGGTGCCCGCCGCAGTAGACTCAGTCTTGGCCGCCCATCTACCCGGGCTGGGCTGTGTGAAGAAGGTGAACCCCCCTCTGGTACGGCAGGTGATAAGGAAGACCCGACACAAAGGGTCCTCGCAGGAGAAGCTCCTGTTGCTGGAGTTTGTCCTTAGCGATGCCTGTTACAGTGACCTCATTGGTCTGGAGCTTCTACCCCTGCAAGATGAGACGTTTGCTGCTTTCTCATCCTCTGTCAGTGATAAGGATGCCGTTTACATCGCTTCTGAGGAGTACCCAAGGTCCCTGTACCCAGGTCTGGAAAGGCGCTTCATCATGGACAGCATTAAACCCTCAGTGATGGATAGCTTAAAGGATGCCGCCAAAAGCAGAGGAAGACCTTGCACTCAGGTACAAGTGCTCACACCTGACCGATCAGCAAGACTCATAAAGGACATCCTTTCAACAGCCTGGCCTACCAGAGACTTCACTGTCCAATGGTGTCCTGGGAATCGAGAGAAGAAGCATCCCACACTCTCATGGCTGAAGATGGTCTGGAAGCATCTCTATATTAACTTTCCTGATGACCTAAGTACCTTTGAAGACATGCCTTTGATCCCAAATGTGCCCCTGGAGGAAAGTGATGACACTATTGAGCTCATGCGTCTGAAAAATCCTTCACCCATTATCATGTTGGATGAGGGAGAGGCCCCACTTTCCGAAAGCCTCCTTGAACTGATGAAAAAGCTGGGGGCAGTAGTAGTCCAAAAATTAGATTCCTCTCTGCAGCATCCTCTGCTGAAGAACTACATCCACCCTGTTTCTCCCAGCATGCTGCTACAAATTATGGACAGAACATCAACACAAAGAATTGCAAGCCAAGTATCATCTTTCTCTGTCCAACAAAAGGTAGCACTCAGAAACTTTCTTGCTGGGCTGGCTGATGTCACAGAGAAAGAGAAGAGAATCCTCCAGGAACTGACCATCTTTGAGAAAGTAGGGCCCTGCTCAGACAAAAGCATCCCAACATTTACCTCATTGAAAGGAGCCAGAGCATTACATCATACTGCCAAGTATCCACCTGAGGTGAAACTGTCGATAAATATTGTAGGCTGTTGTGATGAGGCATCCATTCGTCTAATCAAGCTGCTTAACGTAGAACAGGTGAAAACTACAGAGTGCTTCAAGCTGGTTGTGCAAGACATTGAGAAGGGGTTCTATACAAAAGATGAGATAACTAAAATCATGCTCTGGGCTCTTAAGCATCTGTCCTTCCTAAAGAATGAAAACTCAGCTGTGATTGGATGGCTTTCCAGTCTGAAGTTTATTCATATCACTTCAGGAAAACCTGTTGCAGCCACAGACCTATTTGACCCTGAACTGGAGATTCTGCAAGACCTGTTTTACATGGAGGAAAAAACTAGATTTCCCACTAAAACATACACATCTTCCCCTGATATTCTCCATTCACTAAGACAACTTGGACTTAAAAACGAAGTGCAACTCATTGAAAAAGATGTGCTCCAAGTGGCCAGGAAGATAGAAGAATTACAAAGTGGCAAGGAGCCAGTGTGGGACCCATTGGTTAAGAAGGCAAAAACACTGCTGCAAATACTGAATAGACAAACCAAGTTGGTTAAATCTTCAGAAGCTCAAGCTTCGCTGCAGACACTGAAATGGGTGCCAGTGTGCAAGGATAGACCTCTTAATTACCCAAAGTCGCTTGCTTGGATGGGAGACTCCTTGAACATCTCCTCTTTCTCAGAAATGTGCGATATATCTCATGCAGTGCTTGTGGGATCCCCAGTTGCACTTGTAGAGCGCACATCTGCAGGCATGAAGAAGGCCCTGAAGTTGTCCATTGAGCCACAGGTTGACCAAGTGCTTCAGCACCTAAAAGCAGTGAATGACTGGCATAGATCTCAGGCATTCACCACAGAAGACTGGTATCAGTTCCAGCAGATTTTATTTGAGATTTACAACTTCATGCAAGCACATCTTGAGGATGCAAGAGAGGCTATGAAGTCACTACCCTTTGATTGGGTTTGGACTGGCAAGACATTTTCATCACCTGGCCAAACAGTCTTGAAACCTATTCCTGACCTGGATTTGCAACCCTACCTGTATTCTTTGCCAAAAACAATTGCAAAGTTTAACAAACTATTCAAATTCTGTGGTTCAATTGAAGAGGTTGTCCCAAACCATGTTTTTGAGGTAATTAACACAATAAGGCAAAGATGTGAAGAAGACATGACTAAGGAAGAAAGCAAACATAATCTGCACCTCCTGATAAACATTTTAAGATGGCTGTATAACAGTCAGATTTCTGTGGAGATTGACATGCATGTGCCTATCCTCTCCTACAAGAACCCAAGCAAACTCGCCATGAAACCTATTCATGAGTGCACCTACTGCGACATCAAGGTGGACGATTTAAACGACTTACTTGATGATGCGTCAGAACCCATCATCTTAGTTCATGATGACATCCCTATGAAAACTGCTGAGTGGTTGAAAGTACCTTGTCTGAGTACGAGACTGATCAATCCAGAAAATCTTGGCTTTGAGCAGTCAGGTCAACGAGAACCTCTAACAGTGAGAATAAAGAACATTTTGGAAGAATATCCATCAGTTTCCGATATCTTTAAAGAGCTTCTTCAGAATGCAGACGATGCTAGTGCTACAGAGTGTAGCTTCCTAATTGACATGCGAAAGAATGCTGATATTCGAGAAAACCTGCTTGATCCTGGCATGATTATATGCCATGGCCCTGCCTTGTGGTCATTCAACAACTCTGTATTCTCCGACACTGACTTCCTGAACATCACAAGGTTAGGTGGATCAATGAAGAGATGTGAAGCAGACAAAGTTGGAAAATTTGGCCTGGGTTTCAACTCAGTGTATCACATTACTGACATCCCCATCATAATGAGCAGAGAGTTCATGATCATGTTTGATCCAAATATCAACCATATCAGTAAGCATATAAGAGACAGGTCCAACCCAGGAATTAAAATCAACTGGAGCAAACAACAAAAACGACTGAGAAAATTCCCCAATCAGTTCAAACCCTTCATCAACGTGTTCAACTGCCAACTCCCTCTGGCTCAAGAATGCCCCTACAAGTATGAAGGAACACTTTTCAGACTGCCGTTCAGGACAGAACAGGAGGCATCAGCGAGTGAGATAAGCAGCGTCTATTACAACACCACAGACATCTACTCCCTTGTCGATGAGTTCAGCATATGTGGCCATCGGCTCATTCTTTTCACACAGCATGTCGGCTCCATGGTCCTGAAGTATCTGAAGTATGAAGAGCCAAACCCTGCTGCTGCACAAGATGTCGTTGCCATAAACAAAAGTGTGTGGTCATCCAAAGCAGCGTATGGACCACTAAGCATCCTGAAGTCTGCTGCAAAAGTGATGAAAAAGGTGGGAAGCACCAACAGGGTACCAGCCGACGTGCCCAAGTCCGGCTGCATCATACGCATAATGGTGGAAGAGTTTCACAATGTGTTCAAGCGCATAGTTGATCTCCAGTCCCCTCTCTTCAGAGGGTCTGAAGAGGATCCAAACTCATACTTTGAGATGGCTGCCAAAGGTGTTCAATCAAGACGACTCACAGATGAAATGCCCCAAAAGGCTATTGAAACAACAAACTGGCTCATATGTTCATGTATGGATGTAACCGAAGCTCTCAAATTCTCCCTAGGGGAGACTGGAAAACGACTTGGACTAGTGCCTTGTGGGGCGGTGGCTGTTTTGCTCTCAGAAGAGGAAAACAGAAAGTGGACAGTCAAGACAAACAACAATCCAATAGGTGAGGTGTTTTGTTATTTACCACTCAGAATCAAAACAGGCTTGCCGGTCCATGTCAATGGCTGTTTTGCTGTGACCTCTAATCGCAAGGAGATCTGGAAAACAGACACCAAAGGGCACTGGAACTCTGTGTTCATGAGGCATGTGATTGTGAAGGCATATCTGGAAGCCCTCAGTATGCTTCGCTCCATGGCAGAAAGTGGAGAACTGCTTGATTACAACTACTTTGCAGCGTGGCCTGATCCAAGTGTTGTGCATGACGACTTCACATTGATCAGCCAAGGTGTCTACCAAGAAATAGCCAAAGGAGGTGATAGTAATCAAGCAAGAGTTTTCTCTGATGGCAATACCTGGGTGTCAGTCAAGCAAGTCCGGTTTCTAGATGACACCTTGCTCTGTAGGCAAGACATCGGCCCTGCTGCTTTCAAGATATTCTTGAAGTATCTCAAAAAGAGCGGTTCACAAGACCTTTGTGCAGTTGAGCTTCCTGATTGGGTAAAGGAGGGTTTTGATGATGCTGGGTGCAAGGGCAAGCTGATGGAAAACACCCTCACAGAAAAACAGTTCTTCTCTGATGTATTTTTCCCCCATATCCAAGACATTGATAAAGAGCTCCGAGACCCCCTGATGCAATATGTCTTGAATGAAAAATTGGATGAATTTGCATCAATTCTGAGAGAGACACCATGCATTCCATGCTCAGGTCCAGATCAGCAGTTGGTCTTACCATCCAAGCTAATCCATCCAGAAGGGAGAGTTGCCAAACTTTACAATGCTGATGATGGTCGCTTTCCTGAAGGAACCTCAAAAGACTACCTAAATCCAGTGTGCCTAATCAAGTTACTGCAGCTAGGCATGGTGAAGGATGACCTCTTGTGGGAGGACCTAATTGAACGTGCTGAATCAGTGATAGATCTAAATGAAACTGATCACACTGCAGCATGCTTTCGGAGTAGTATACTGCTCAGTCTCATCGATGAAAAGCTCAAAGTGAAAGACTCTGGAGCTGAAGAGCTTCTGGAAAAGCTAAAGGGTATTCGTTTCCTTCCATTTTTGACAAAACCTGCAGGCTTTTCATTACCTTGGCATGGGAACAATTACTCTCCTTCCAACATGTTTTCTGCTAGAGATCTATTTACAACTGATCATCAGGACACAGTGTGCCTGATGAAGCCACTCCTGAATGAAAATTCCCCATCTTTCAAAGGTTGTGGTCCAATTACACTAGCTGTGAAAGACATTCTTGGATTGATACGAAAGCCCACCATTGGACTAGTCATTGGTCAACTCAGGGAACTTTCTAAATCATTTGATGGAGTTACCTTGTATCAAGAAAACATAACAAATGCTTGCTACAAGTACCTGCATGAGGAGATGCTACAAGATAGTACAACAAAGGACGAAATCACTGAAGAGCTAAAAACCTTTAGCTCTATTCTTGTCGAAAACACATATGTGAATCCCTCCAAGGTTGCATTCCACCTCAACTTTGACGCAGCACCTTATCTGTACCAACTTCCCAACAAGTACAGAAACAGTTGTCGTGAGCTCTTTGAGAATGTTGGTGTCCAGTCAAGCTTCACAGTTGCGAACTTCTCTGCAGTCCTTGAAGTATTAAGAAAGGAATGTGGGCAACGGGCACTCTCTGAGGAGAACTTTCAGCTGTCTCGCAGAATCATAAGTGAAGGCATCTGGAGCTTAATCAGAGACAAAAACCAAGAATTTTGCCAAGCCAATTATGGAGAGATTCTCCTACCTGATATCCATCTTACATTGCAGCCATCCAAATCCCTGTGCTATAATGACTGTCCATGGATTAAAGTCAGAGACTCAACTGTAAAATATTGCCATTCAGATATTCCAAGAGAAGTTGCTGTAAAATTGGGAGCAGTACCCAAACGTCACAAAGCTTTGGAAAGGTATGCCTCAAACATCTGCTTTACTACACTTGGAAGTGAGTTTGGACAGAAAGAAAAACTTACAAGTAGAATCAAAAGCATTCTCAATGCTTACCCATCAGAAAAGGAAATGCTGAAGGAGCTCCTTCAAAATGCAGATGATGCCAAAGCCACTGAAATCTACTTTGTGTTTGATCCAAGAACACATCCCACAGACAGAATATTTGATGACAAATGGTTCCCAATGCAAGGTCCATCACTTTGTGTCTACAACAATCAGCCTTTTACTGAAGACGATGTCAGAGGAATCCAGAACTTAGGAAGAGGAACAAAAGAAGCCAACCCAGGCAAAACTGGACAATATGGCATAGGATTCAACTCAGTCTATCATATCACTGACTGTCCATCCTTTATTTCAAACAATGACATTCTTTGCATCTTTGATCCACATGCACTATATGCACCCGGGGCAACATCTGTCAGTCCTGGAAGAATGTTTAGAGATTTGGACTCAGACTTTAGATCTCAGTTTTCCGATGTTCTAGGTCTGTACTTGGGTGCTCATTTCAAGCTTGAACACTCCACAATGTTCAGATTCCCCATACGATCTACGGAAATGGCAAAAATATCAGAGATCAGCTCTGTTCCTGCGTCAGACCGAATGGTTCAAAACCTTTTGGACAAACTTAAGACTGACGGGGTGGAGCTCCTTATGTTCCTCAATCACATGGAAAAAATATCAATTTGTGAAATTGAGAATGCTACTGGTGACCTCAAAGTGCTCTACTCTGTGACTGCCAAAATCACAGATGGTGACCGTCTAAAGCGCAAGCAGTTCCATGCCTCAGTTGTGGACAGTGTGACAAAAAAGAAGCAGCTCATGCAAATCCCAGTCCAACAAATAACCTACACAATGGATATTGAAGACTCTGATGGCAATTTAACAAGCTGGATGGTTTGCAACCGATCTGGCTTCTCCAGCGTTGAGAGTGTCTCTAAAAGCGTCATCTCAGCCCACAAGAATGAAGACATTACTCTGTTTCCTCGTGGGGGAGTGGCTGCATGCATTAGTCATAATTACAAAAAACCTCACAGAGCATTCTGCTTCCTACCTCTCTCATTGGAAACTGGTTTGCCCTTTCATGTCAATGGGCATTTTGCCTTGGATTCTGCCAGGAGAAACCTCTGGAGAGATGACAATGGAGTTGGCGTGAGAAGTGACTGGAACAACAATTTGATGACATCTCTGATAGCCCCAGCCTATGTTGAGCTGTTGATCCAGCTTAAGAGACGATACTTCCAGGGACCCGATCCTACCCTGACAGTTTTACAAGGAACACCAATTCACATTGTCAAAGACTCTCTCAGAAAATTTATTTACTTCTTCCCAGTCAACAGACTTGACATACAGCCAGATTGGTACTGCCTTGTTAAAGCAGTGTACAACTGCATTCATGCAGACCTGAAACGTCTACTTCCTGTTGTAAGGGCACCACACATTGACAACACAGACATGCACTCTGCCATCTATATCTCATGGGTGAACACATCCTCTGCAAACAAAGGTCGAGCCTTTTTTGACAACCTGCTGCAAGACGAACTTCAACATCTGAAAAACACAGAGTACAACATTACAACCCGGAAGTCAGTGGCTGAGAATGTATACAGACTCAAGACTCTGCTCTTGGACGTGGGCTTCAACTTGGTCTACAGTTGTGATGAAACAGCCAGTCTTTTCTTCTGTCTGGAAGACGCAGGCATTCCAGTGAGCTACGTAACCTCAGAAGATGTCCGCAACTTTCTCCACACTTTCTCATCCCCAGACACTTGTTGCCAGGTTGGAAAACTTCCATGTCGACTCCAGCAGTCAAATTACAAACTCTTCCACAGTCTGAAGCTGATCGTTGACTACTGCTTTAAAGATATAGAAGAGAATGAAGTCAGCATTGAGGGCCTTCCACTACTGATGACTATGGACAACATACTCCAGGTGTTTGACTCAAAAAGACCAAAGTTCCTGACCACACACCATGACCTGATAACCCAAAGGAAAGAGCTGTTCATGAACACACTGTACTTAAAGTACAGCAATATCTTGATGAAATCCGGTGTAGCAAAGGTCTTTGACATCAGCAGTTTTGGTGAACTACTGAGTTCTGTACTACCTCGTGAGTATCGAACAAGGATCACTGTGAAGTGGAGAGACAGCTTTGCCAGTGAATCCTGGCTAAAAAGTGTATGGCACTTCATTGGCGAGAACATTGCTATTAAGGAAGAACAGGCAGACATCAAACCGAGCTTTGATACAGTTCTTGACATCCTGAAAGACTGGGCTTTGCTGCCTGGAATCAAATTCATGGTTTCAAGCAACAAATTAGTCGTCCCTGAACACGATGTGTTGTTGCCTATGAGTTTGATATACACAGCTATCTTTCCAAATGGCCAAAATGACAAAGTCTTCCACACTCTAATGAAAAGTGGGTGCATTCAGCTTGCAGTGAACAAAATATGTGTCAAAGAGAGCCCCCTCCTACCTTTCCTGGCACACCATACAGCAAACATTGACAATCCATCCAGTATTCTAAAAGCACTAGAGTACATGATTCAGACATCAGCTTTTAAAACAGGAAACTTGTCGGACAAAGATTTTGAGGCTGTTCTGTTGTATTTTAATTCCAACTTGACCAACCTATCTCCAGAAGACACACGCAGTTTGAAATTGCTCCCATGCTTCAAAGCAGCCAGTGGAAGATACATCAGCATTGCCCACTTTGGTTCATGCTATGTTCTCGTCAAAAGCATTCCTTCTGCAGATATGGAAAAATGGGCCCACACAACCTCCTTTGGCTTTTTGGCAGACAATCCACAGCTAAAGGAATTGTACAACTTTCTTGGATGTAGTCCAATTGATGATCTGGAAGTCTACCTGAAGCACCTCCTACCAAAATTTGACAGTCTGTCATACGATAGCAAAATCGAACATCTTGTCTATTTGAAGGAGAGACTTCTGGGAATGGAAGAGTCATGTGTGATGAAGGATCAGCTGTATGAGAAACTAGAAAGTCTGTCATTCATCTATGACTACACAAACAGACTCAAGCCTGCCAAACAATTCTATGATGAAACAGTGAAGGTATTTGAAGTAATGCTCCCATCCAAGTCCTTTATCTCCAATGACTTCTTTAAGAAAGTTGAGCATGCATCAAATCCAAAAAATGGAACGGCGTTCATGACATCATGGATCACATTTCTTAGGAACGTTGGTTTGAAGTACACTGTCTCGCAGCAGCAAATTCTTCAGTTTGCAAAAGAAGTCAGTATCAAATCTCAAACCGAGAATTGGTCAAATGATAAAGCCCAAAACATTGTGGATGTTCTTCTAAACCATATCTTCAATGACAGGACAGATCTATTTGTAGGTGCTTTTCTTAAAGAGCTATCAATGATATCATTTCTGTGTCCTGAACGTGCACCCACAGACCTGATTCGGCTTCACTCCCAATACCAAGAAATGAGTGGGATGCTTCCTATGATTCGATTCAATGGATCTCAAGTGAATCCAAAATTCAAGCAAACGGATATCATTCAGCTTCTTTGGACATCATGCCCTATTCTTTCAGAGAAAGCCACGCCTTCCGGCCTCAAAGATCAGGAAGGCAGCACACTCACAGGCCAAGAACAACTTGACCAAGTGCTGACTATGTTAGGCGTCAACTTAGAAGCACCACTGGAGAAAGTCATCTGCAACTGCAAAAACATCTGCAACATATCCAACCTGGATGACGACATGGTGAAAACTAGGAACAAAATCCTGAGGTCCACCTACGAGTTTCTCAATGCAGACAAGCGAGAGTTTCGCTACCATCTACGAGGAGTGGCATTTGTCATGGTTGAGGAGGGCTGGAAACTTCTAAAACCAGAGGAAGTTGTAATTAACTTGGACAATGAATCTGACTTCAAACCCTACCTTTACAAACTACCACTGGAGCTGGGAACCTTTCACCAGTTGTTTAAGCTTTTGGGTACAGAGGATGTTGTTTCAACAAAGCAATATGTAGAAGTGCTGTGCCGCATATACAGAAATTCTGAAGGAAAGCAGCTTGACCCCAATGAAATGAGAACAGTGAAAAGGGCTGTGTCTGGACTTTTCAAAAGTCTCCAGAATGACCCAGTTGAAATACGGAAAGACCTCGAAGGCCTCAGAGACTTGACATTCTATCTACCCAGTCATGATGGTAGGTTAGCCAAATCAAATAGTCTTGTGTTTGATGATGCTCCACACTTCAAAAGCAGAATTCAGGGCAACGTTGGTGTCCAGATGCTAGTTGACATGAGTCAGTGTTATCTTGGCAAAGACCATTCGTTCCATACCAAGCTGATCATGCTGCTCCCACAGAAGCTAAGGCCAAGACTACTGAGTGGCATCCTTGAGGAGCAGCTGGACGAAGACTGTCCCAAAATGTGCCAGTTTGGAGCTCTCTGCTCTCTTCAGGGTCGCCTCCAGCTACTATTGTCATCGGAACAGTTCATTACAGGACTCATCAGAATAATGAAGCATGAAAATGACAATGCGTACCTTGTGAATGAGGAAAAAGCCATACGATTATGCAAAGCACTTTGTGAGGGGCTGAAGGTGTCTTGTTTCGAAAAACTTCAAACAACACTAAGAGTCAAAGGTTGTAGCCCCATCCCACATAGTCGGAGTGAGACATTGGCATTTCTGAAAAGATACGGGACAGCTGTTATTCATCTTTATATCCAGCACTCAGACAGCAAGGACATTAATTTCCTTTTGGCACTGGCAATGACCTTAAAGTCAGCAACCGACAATTTGATATCTGACACATCCTATCTGATTGCCATGCTGGGCTGTAATGATATCTACAGGATCACAGAGAAGCTTGACAACCTGGGTGTTAAGTATGACTCTACAGAGCCCTCAAAACTGGAACTTCCCCTTCCTGGAACTCCTATACCAGCGGAGATACATCATATTCTGCTGATGGACCCCATGAATGTGTTTTACCCTGGAGAATATGTGGGTTATCTTGTGGACTCTGAAGGAGGGGACATATATGGTTCCTACCAGCCAACCTACACATATGCCATAATCGTTCAAGAAGTGGAGAAAGAAGAAGAAGACAACCCAAACGTCCTTGGGAAATGTTTTCAAATTGACATTGGTTACAGTGAATACAAAATAGTTAGTTCTTTAGATTTGTACAAATTCTCCAGACAAGATGACAGTACCCAAAACATTCGGGATAGCAGCTCCCCATCGACTCCAACAAGTCCAGCGCAAAGCCGTTCATCTGGCCCACGAATGGTACCACCTCATTTGGCCGGGAAGGAAAATCACAGAGCCCCTCCAGCAAAACAAACTCCCAAAAAGATAAGACTTAGTGCATTGCCAGAAATTCTGAAAGAAGTGACCTTAGTAATTGAGCAAGCCTGGAAACTTCATGAAACTGAAAGGAAAAAGATTATTCGCAGATTATATCTCAAGTGGCATCCTGACAAGAATGCAGACAATCTAGACATTGCTACAGAGGTCTTCAAGCACTTACAGAATGAGATCAACAGGATGGAGAAGCAATCTATGACAGAGCAGGGTACAGAAAGAGCATCTAGGAGGCCTTTCTCAACATCCTCCACTCGTTTCCAATCAGAAAAGTTTTCTTTTCAAAGGTTTTACACATCATGGAACCAAGAGGCAACAAGCCATAAATCAGAGCGTCAACAGTTCCGGGAGCATTACTCTAGCTATGCAGGTTCATCTCATTCTAATCGTTTCTTTGTCCCCCCCACTTTCAAGTCTGTTGGTAACCCTGTAGAAGCCCGCAGGTGGCTCAGACAAGCAAGAGCTAACTTTTCAGCTGCTCGTAATGACCTTCACAAAAATGCCAATGAGTGGGTGTGCTTCAAATGCTACCTGGCCACAAAACTAGCATTGATAGCTGCTGATTACTCCGTCAGGGGAAAGTCAGACAAGGATGTGAAACCCACTGCACTGGCACAGAAAGTGGAAGAGTACAACTCACAGCTCAAAGGACTTGCCAATGATGTCCAAATCCTTGAGGGTTATGGCGTGGACAGCCTCCGAACCCGCTATCCTGACCTTTTGCCCTTTCCCCAAATCCCCAATGACAGATTCACATCTGAGGTCGCCATGAGAGTGATGGAGTGTACAGCACGGATCATCATCAAACTTGAAACCTTTGTGCAGCAAAAAATATAA
>JADPVJ010008080.1:0-22914 GCA_018346875.1 Hypomesus nipponensis
ATGGCGAAGCGTCGGCTGATGCCGCTATGCGCTCTCGTCTGCTTCCTGTTCGCAGGACTGCTGACCAAACTTGATGCTCAGGAAGATTGCGCACAAGGCCTGCCAGCTGATATATACTTTCTAGTGGACTCATCATGGAGCATGGGACAGGAGAACTTTGAGTACGTAAGACAGTTTCTGTACAAAGTGGTAAAAGCTCTGCAACAGGGGGGCGGGAGCAGGTTTAAGTTTGCCCTGGTGCAGTACAGCGGTTCGCCCAAAACCGAGTTCCAACTCAACACTTACCAGTCGTTCCGGGAGGTCCTTGGGCACATCGAGGCCATGGTCTACCGGGGCGGGGGAACCAGGACGGGGCTAGGCCTGGACTTCCTCATCCGGGCCCATCTGAATGCCGCCTCGGGCAGCCGCGCCGGCGACGGCGTCGCCCAGGTGGTGGTGGTCCTGACGGACGGACGCTCCCAGGACGACGTGGCCGAACCAGCCCAGGTGCTGCGTCTGGCGGGCGTGGAGGTTTTTGCCGTGGGCGTTCAGGATGCAGTGGACTGGGAGCTCGGCGAGATGGCTAGCGAGCCACGAGACGTTCACGTTTTCAGCGTAGACACTTTCACGGCCTTGGCGGGCATTATCCAGGACTTAGTGGTGGGGTTGTGTGGCGCCGTGACCCTGGCTGGGGGCGGGGCTCCTGTAGCGCTGACAGCCCCCATGTCGGTTGAAGTCAGACGATTGGCTGGAGATGTGACAGCACAAGAATCAGCCGACGTAGTTCTCTTAATTGACGGATCTGAAAACGTTGGAGCGGCTAACTTCCCCCGTGTGCGTGATTTGGCTATAAGAATCATACAGGGCCTTGATGTGAGCAGGGACAAAATACGGGTGGCCGTGGTTCAGTACGGCGCCGACCCTGAGATTAAGATCTATCTAAATAGTTATGAAAACAAAGCCGCTGTCCTGGATGCCGTGAAGGCCCTTACCTTCATGGGAGGTGACGAGGCTAATCTCGGTGCGGCCTTGGAGGAAGTGGCAGAGAACCTGTTGAGCCAGGGGGCCGGGGGCAGGGCGGAGGAAGGGGTGCCCCAGGCCCTGGTGATTATCAGTGCCGGTCCATCCACGGACGATACTGGCGTGGGCGACAGGGCGCTTAAGCAGTCCAACGTTATCACATTTGGTGTGGTGGTGGGTGCGGAGGCCACAGCTGAGTTGGAGACGGTTACCACAGATAAGAGCTTTCTTCTGTCGGCCCCAGATTTCAGTGCAGTGGCTGTCATGGGTGACCAACTGCTACCATACATTAACGGGGTGGCCCAACGCACAATTGTCATTCAGAATGAGTTCACGGAAGCCTTGGAAGTTGGAAATAGGGACATCATTTTCCTCATTGACAGTACCATGGGTGCCACAATTATCAACGCCATACGCGAGTTCATCAAAAGGTTTGTCGAGACAATGCCAATCGGACCGGGCGGGGTGCAAGTGGGTGTGGCCCAGTTCAGCAGCACCCCCCGATCGGAGATCGACCTGAACGCCTTTGGAACCAAGGAGGACCTGATAGGCGCTCTTGGCCGAATCAAACCAAGACCCGGCACGGCAGTGAACATCGGAGCAGCCTTGAACTTTGTGAGAACCAACATGCTGCGGGAAGAGAAGGGAAGTCGTATTCAGCAGGGGATTCCTCAGCTGGTGCTGCTGATGACAAGTAAGCCTTCCGGCGACAGCGTGGTGCAGCCTTCTGAGGAACTGCAGCGCATGGGAGTCCTGACCCTGGCCGCGGGCTCCAAGGCCGCTGTGGAGCAGGAGCTGAAGCGCATTGCCTTTGCCGAGAGCCTGGTGTTCATGTTGAAGGACTTCCGCATACTGCTTCGCCAGCCCAAGCTTATCGTCTCGCCGCTCTCCACTCTGACCGGGAAGGAGTTGGTGGTGTTTTTGTGGATGGATGTGAAGAGCTGTGAAGTCATGGTTTGTTATTTCCTCTGCGTTTGCTTGATCTCTCTAGTGGTCGAGATTACGACAGTGCAGACTCAGCGGATGGTGCGAGACATCATCTTCCTCGTTGATGGCTCGAGTTACACTGAGAGCAACTTCCGTTACGTGCAAGAATTCATCCTCGAAGTTGTCAACCGGTTGGATGTTCGGCCAGACCGGGTTCAGATCGGCCTCATGCAATTCGCAGAAAACCCTAAGATCGAGTTTTACCTCAACACTTTCTCCAGCAAACAAGACGTGCTGAACAGCGTCTCCCAACTCAGGGGGGTGGGAGGCTCCATTCTGAACACAGGAGCTGCTATGGATTACGCCCTCGCCAACATGTTCCAGGCCTCCGCAGGGTCCCGGAAGAGACAGGGTGTTCAACAGGTGTTGGTTCTGGTCACCGGTGGCCCATCCCAGGACCAGGTTAAGAGGATAGCTGACAAAGTGGCCCTGGCAGGCGTACTGACCTTCACCGTCAGCTCCGGCCAGGCAGACAGCAATTTAATGAAGTCGGTTGCTTTTGTTCCAAACTTGGCTTACCATGAAAGGAGCTGGACTGGACTGGCAAATGTTGTGGAGGAAATCATGACCCCTCTGATCACCGTGGTGGGTGATACTGATGTGACTGAGGGAGGAGTCATAGAGGAAGTCACAGGCGGAGAGAGGGATGTGGCTTTCCTGATTGATGGCTCTGATAATGTACGAGCAGATTTCTCTTACATCCGGGACTTCATCCTTAAAGTCATTGAGCCTCTTGACATTGGAATGGACAGAGTACGAATTTCAGTTGTCCAACAAAGTGAGAGGCCAACGGCTAACTTCTACCTAAACACTTATCAGAATAAAGATGAAGTAATGAGAGCTGTAAATTCACTTACTCCGGCTGGTGGTCGAAGTCTCAACACGGGGGCTGCCTTGAAATTCATGAAGGATACCATATTGTCAGAAAAACATGGCAGCCGTGCAGCTAGGAATGTACCCCAGTTCATGATTGTTTTGAGTGGCAGCAAATCAAAGGACAGTGTCAAGGAGTCAGCCGTTGCCTTAAAGACCGATGGAGTGGTACCGTTTGGTGTGGGTGTCAAGGATGCGGACCGTAAGCAGATTGAGGCTATTTCTCACAACCCCTCCTTTGCCTTCAACGTGAAGGATTTCAGTGAGCTGAGCACCATCCCCCAAAAGCTCAACAGCTATGTGAGCCTCCCCAAGGAGCAGCTCCAAGAAGCCCTCCTTGAAGTCCATGGCAAACCTATAAAAAGAGATATTGTATTTCTGCTGGATGGCTCTGATGGCACAAAAAAAGGATTCCCAGCAGTAAGAGACTTTGTTCAGAGTGTAGTGGAGAAACTAAATGTGGATGAGAACAAAGACAGAGTCTCAGTGGTTCAATATTCTGACAAACCACAAACCAATTTCTATCTGAATTCTCACAAAACTAAGGATGCGGTTAGCAATGCCATTAATAATCTGAGACACAAGGGTGGAAGAACCCTGAACACAGGTGCAGCCCTCCAGTACCTGAGGCACAACGTCTTCACCTCCTCCTCGGGGAGCAGACGTCTCGAGGGCGTGCCCCAGATCCTCATTCTTTTGAGTAGCAAGCAATCCAGAGATTACGTAAAGGGCCCTGCGATTGCTCTTAAAGATCTTGAAATTGTGTCTATGGCAGTCGGAGTTGGAGATGCAAATCTCCCTGAGTTGGAGGTTATTTCCTTCAAAACTGGTTTCACCTACAAGGTGACAGAGTTCTCTGAGTTGCCCTCAATCCAGGCACAGCTTATTTCTACTCTTAAAAGCCTGACAAATGACACAGAGGAATTTTTGACTCCTGGAATCCCAGAAGTTGTAGTTGATACAGGGGACGACAGAAGGGACATAGTGTTTCTCCTTGATGGTTCAGACGACTCCAGAAATGGTTTGCCAGCTATCCGAGAATTTGTGCGACGAATGGCCAGTGAACTGGACATCGACGGGGGAAATGTTAGAATCTCTGTAGTCCAATACAGTGATGATGCAGTGGCCTACTTTGACCTCAAAAGTCACAAAACCGGGAGGGCTGTTATTTATGCCGTGAGGAGTCTCAGACACAAAGGAGGAAGGCTCCGGAATACTGGGGCCGCACTTCAGTTTGTCAGGGACAATGTTTTCACGGCCTCGGCTGGTAGCAGACGCCTAGAGGGAGTTCCTCAGGTGCTGTTTTTGTTAACTGGTGGAGAGTCAAACGATGACATCTCAACTGTGGCCTCCGATATGAAAAGTCTCGGAGTCCTTTCTTTTGCCATTGGGATGAAAAACTCTAAGACCTTGGAGCTGCAAAAAATTGCCTACTCCTCAAGATTCCTTTTCAATCTACCTGTCTTTGGTGAACTTTTATCTATACAGCCGGAAATTCTCGCCTTTGTAAAGTCAAAAATGGGAATTGAGCCCCCCACCATTGTTGTGGAATTAGATGCAGCACAAAAAGACATTGTATTCCTACTGGACGGATCTGATGATACAAGGAGTGGATTTCCCTCAATGCGTGACTTTGTGCAAAGAATAGTTGAGTCACTCAATATTGGGGAGAACAAAGATCGTGTTGCTGTTGTCCAGTACAGCACAGAGCCTGAGGCCCATTTCTTTCTAAACTCATACCATGATAAACAAGACGTTATTAGTTCCATTCAAAGTCTGCAGCCCAGAGGGGGACAAATCCTCAACACTGGGGCAGCTCTTGAATATGTGAGGACTAATGTCTTCACTGCCACCTCTGGAAGCAGAGACCACGAGGGGGTCCCTCAGATATTGATTGTGCTGAGTGGTGGGAGATCTCAAGATGATGTTGGAGGTGCTGCGATGGCTTTAAAACGGGATAGAATTGTGCCGTTCAGTATTGGGTCAAGTAATGCTGACATCCTACAGCTCCAGATGATTACACAAATTCCCTCCTATGCTCTGTCTGTCCCTGTGTTTGATGACCTTGCAAGCATCCAACAGCAACTTTTGGCACTCGTAAAAAGGGTGCCTCGTCAACCAAGACTGGATCAAACAACTGTAGTAGACATATCTGGATCAATTCAACGGGATGTTGTGTTTTTACTGGATGGCACGGATGAAACTCTAAATGGATTCCCAGCCATGCGTGACTTTGTTCAGAGAATGGTGGAGAAGCTCAATGTGGGAGTGAACAAAGACCGAGTTTCAGTGGTCCAGTATGGCAGAGACCAAGAGGTCCATTTCTATCTGAACACATACACCACCAAAGATGATGTTCTTGATACTGTTAGAGGGCTGAGGCACAGAGGAGGCAGACCCCTCAACACCGGGGCAGCTCTCCAGTACGTCAGGGACAACGTCTTTACTGCCTCGTCTGGAAGCAGGCGTCTGGAAGGCGTTCCCCAGATTCTGATACTGCTGAATGGTGGGCGGTCCAGTGATGATGTCAGTAATGCAGTCACAAACTTGAAAGGAATTGGTGTGATGGCATTGGCAGTGGGAATAAAGAATGCAGATGAACTTGAGCTACAAATGGTTTCATTTCAACCCAGCTATGCTTTCCATGCCCCAGATTTTAATTATCTCCCAAGCATTCAACAGCAGATGTTCTCTGCCATTGAGAGTGCAATGTCCACTAACCTGCCAACAGTAATGGTTGAGCGCCAGATACCCAGAAGGGATGTGGTGTTCTTGCTGGATGGTTCTGATGGCACTAGGAATGGATTCCCAGCCATGCGTGACTTTGTTCAGAGAACGGTGGAGAAGCTCAATGTGGGAGTGAACAAAGACCGAGTTTCAGTGGTCCAGTATGGCAGAGACCAAGAGGTCCATTTCTATCTGAACACATACACCACCAAAGATGATGTTCTTGATACTGTTAGAGGGCTGAGGCACAGAGGAGGCAGACCCCTCAACACCGGGGCAGCTCTCCAGTACGTCAGGGACAACGTCTTTACTGCCTCGTCTGGAAGCAGGCGTCTGGAAGGCGTTCCCCAGATTCTGATACTGCTGAATGGTGGGCGGTCATTTGACAGTGTCGATGCACCAGCCTTTGCTCTCAAAGACCTTGGGGTCTTGGTGTTTGGCATAGGAACGAGGACCTCTGATGGCAGAGAATTGCAAAAGATATCCTCAGAGCCAAGTTATGCCCTCTCTGTGTCTGAGTTGACTGACCTCCCCAATATCCAAGAGCAGCTCCTTTCCTCCATGACTAGAGTCCTAGTACAAGTAACAACCATGACACCAACAGTGATAGTTGAGCCCCAGGTTCCCAGAAGGGATGTGGTGTTCTTGCTGGATGGATCTGATAGCACTAGGAATGGATTCCCAGCAATGCGTGACTTTGTCCAGAGATTGGTGGAGACAATGAATGTGGATGAGAACAAAGACCGCATTTCAGTGGTTCAGTACAGCAGAGACGCAGCTGTCCAATTCTACCTAAACACATATACAGCAAAGGGAGAGATTGTTGACGCTGTCAGAGGTCTAAGACACAAAGGAGGAAGACCCCTAAACACTGGAGCAGCTCTCCAGCATGTGAGGGACAATGTGTTCACGGCTTCCGCAGGAAGCAGGCGTCTGGAAGGTGTTCCGCAGATTCTGATACTGCTGAATGGTGGGCGGTCCTTTGATAATGTCGATACACCAGCCTCTGCTCTCAAAGAGCTTGGGGTCTCAGTGTTTGGCATAGGAACCAGGAGCTCTGACAGCAGAGAATTGCAAAAGATATCCTCAGAGCCAAGTTATGCCCTCTCTGTGTCTGACTTCAGTGACCTTCCAAGCGTCCAACAGCAGCTTTTGTCCTCGGTGGAGACGGTGGTTTTGGAAGTAACTGCAGAAACACCAACGGTCTTAGTTGATCATGACACCACCAGAAAGGATGTAGTATTCCTTCTGGATGGTTCTGATGGCACTAGGAATGGATTCCCAGCCATGCGTGACTTTGTTCAGAAAATGGTGGAGAAGCTCAATGTGGGAGTGAACAAAGACCGAGTTTCAGTGGTCCAGTATGGCAGAGACCAAGAGGTCCATTTCTATCTGAACACATACACAACCAAAGATGATGTTCTTGATACTGTTAAAGGGCTGAGGCACAGAGGAGGCAGACCCCTCAACACCGGGGCAGCTCTCCAGTATGTCAGGGACAACGTCTTTATTGCCCCGTCTGGAAGCAGGCGTCTGGAAGGTGTTCCCCAGATTCTGATACTGCTGAATGGCGGGCGGTCCTTTGACAGTGTCGATGCACCAGCCTCTGCTCTCAAAGAACTTGGGGTCTCAGTGTTTGGCATAGGAACCAGGAGCTCTGACAGCAGAGAATTGCAAAAGATATCCTCAGAGCCAAGTTATGCCCTCTCTGTGTCTGACTTCAGTGACCTTCCAAGCGTCCAACAGCAGCTTTTGTCCTCGGTGGAGACGGTGGTTATAGAAGTAACTGCAGAAACACCAACGGTCTTAGTTGATCATGACACCACCAGAAAGGATGTAGTATTCCTTCTGGATGGTTCTGATGGCACTAGGAATGGATTCCCAGCCATGCGTGACTTTGTTCAGAAAATGGTGGAGAAGCTCAATGTGGGAGTGAACAAAGACCGAGTTTCAGTGGTCCAGTATGGCAGAGACCAAGAGGTCCATTTCTATCTGAACACATACACAACCAAAGATGATGTTCTTGATACTGTTAAAGGGCTGAGGCACAGAGGAGGCAGACCCCTCAACACCGGGGCAGCTCTCCAGTATGTCAGGGACAACGTCTTTAATGCCCCGTCTGGAAGCAGGCGTCTGGAAGGTGTTCCCCAGATTCTGATACTGCTGAATGGCGGGCGGTCCTTTGACAGTGTCGATGCACCAGCCTCTGCTCTCAAAGAACTTGGGGTCTCAGTGTTTGGCATAGGAACCAGGAGCTCTGACAGCAGAGAATTGCAAAAGATATCCTCAGAGCCAAGTTATGCCCTCTCTGTGTCTGACTTCAGTGACCTTCCAAGCGTCCAACAGCAGCTTTTGTCCTCGGTGGAGACGGTGGTTATAGAAGTAACTGCAGAAACACCAACGGTCTTAGTTGATCATGACACCACCAGAAAGGATGTAGTATTCCTTCTGGATGGTTCTGATGGCACTAGGAATGGATTCCCAGCCATGCGTGACTTTGTTCAGAAAATGGTGGAGAAGCTCAATGTGGGAGTGAACAAAGACCGAGTTTCAGTGGTCCAGTATGGCAGAGACCAAGAGGTCCATTTCTATCTGAACACATACGCAACCAAAGATGATGTTCTTGATACTGTTAGAGGGCTGAGGCACAGAGGAGGCAGACCCCTCAACACCGGGGCAGCTCTCCAGTATGTCAGGGACAACGTCTTTACTGCCCCGTCTGGAAGCAGGCGTCTGGAAGGTGTTCCCCAGATTCTGATACTGCTGAATGGCGGGCGGTCCTTTGACAGTGTCGATGCACCAGCCTCTGCTCTCAAAGAACTTGGGGTCTCAGTGTTTGGCATAGGAACCAGGAGCTCTGACAGCAGAGAATTGCAAAAGATATCCTCAGAGCCAAGTTATGCCCTCTCTGTGTCTGACTTCAGTGACCTTCCAAGCGTCCAACAGCAGCTTTTGTCCTCGGTGGAGACGGTGGTTATAGAAGTAACTGCAGAAACACCAACGGTCTTAGTTGATCATGACACCACCAGAAAGGATGTAGTATTCCTTCTGGATGGTTCTGATGGCACTAGGAATGGATTCCCAGCCATGCGTGACTTTGTTCAGAAAATGGTGGAGAAGCTCAATGTGGGAGTGAACAAAGACCGAGTTTCAGTGGTCCAGTATGGCAGAGACCAAGAGGTCCATTTCTATCTGAACACATACACAACCAAAGATGATGTTCTTGATACTGTTAAAGGGCTGAGGCACAGAGGAGGCAGACCCCTCAACACCGGGGCAGCTCTCCAGTACGTCAGGGACAACGTCTTTACTGCCCCGTCTGGAAGCAGGCGTCTGGAAGGTGTTCCCCAGATTCTGATACTGCTGAATGGCGGGCGGTCCTTTGACAGTGTCGATGCACCAGCCTCTGCTCTCAAAGAACTTGGGGTCTCAGTGTTTGGCATAGGAACCAGGAGCTCTGACAGCAGAGAATTGCAAAAGATATCCTCAGAGCCAAGTTATGCCCTCTCTGTGTCTGACTTCAGTGACCTTCCAAGCGTCCAACAGCAGCTTTTGTCCTCGGTGGAGACGGTGGTTATAGAAGTAACTGCAGAAACACCAACGGTCTTAGTTGATCATGACACCACCAGAAAGGATGTAGTATTCCTTCTGGATGGTTCTGATGGCACTAGGAATGGATTCCCAGCCATGCGTGACTTTGTTCAGAAAATGGTGGAGAAGCTCAATGTGGGAGTGAACAAAGACCGAGTTTCAGTGGTCCAGTATGGCAGAGACCAAGAGGTCCATTTCTATCTGAACACATACGCAACCAAAGATGATGTTCTTGATACTGTTAAAGGGCTGAGGCACAGAGGAGGCAGACCCCTCAACACCGGGGCAGCTCTCCAGTACGTCAGGGACAACGTCTTTACTGCCCCGTCTGGAAGCAGGCGTCTGGAAGGTGTTCCCCAGATTCTGATACTGCTGAATGGCGGGCGGTCCTTTGACAGTGTCGATGCACCAGCCTCTGCTCTCAAAGAACTTGGGGTCTCAGTGTTTGGCATAGGAACCAGGAGCTCTGACAGCAGAGAATTGCAAAAGATATCCTCAGAGCCAAGTTATGCCCTCTCTGTGTCTGACTTCAGTGACCTTCCAAGCGTCCAACAGCAGCTTTTGTCCTCGGTGGAGACGGTGGTTATAGAAGTAACTGCAGAAACACCAACGGTCTTAGTTGATCATGACACCACCAGAAAGGATGTAGTATTCCTTCTGGATGGTTCTGATGGCACTAGGAATGGATTCCCAGCCATGCGTGACTTTGTTCAGAAAATGGTGGAGAAGCTCAATGTGGGAGTGAACAAAGACCGAGTTTCAGTGGTCCAGTATGGCAGAGACCAAGAGGTCCATTTCTATCTGAACACATACGCAACCAAAGATGATGTGCTTGATACTGTTAAAGGCCTGAGGCACAGAGGAGGCAGACCCCTCAACACCGGGGCAGCTCTCCAGTACGTCAGGGACAACGTCTTTACTGCCCCGTCTGGAAGCAGGCGTCTGGAAGGTGTTCCCCAGATATTGATTCTATTGAGCGGGAGCCGGTCCAGTGATAATGTTGATACCCCAGCCTCAGGCCTGAAAGAGAGCGGAGTGATGATCTTTGGCATTGGAACCCGTAATTCCAGCACAGAGGTTCAGAGAATTGTCAGTGATCCAAGTTATGCCCAGTCTGTTGCTGAATTCTCTGCTCTCCCCAATGTTCAGCAGCAGTTTTCCTCCACCCTCAATAGTGTACTTGTTGGCGTCACACCAATCACTCCAACAGTGACAGTTGAGCGCCAGATACCCAGAAGGGATGTGGTGTTCTTGCTGGATGGTTCTGATGGCACTAGGAATGGATTCCCAGCCATGCGTGACTTTGTTCAGAGAACGGTGGAGAAGCTCAATGTGGGAGTGAACAAAGACCGAGTTTCAGTGGTCCAGTATGGCAGAGACCAAGAGGTCCATTTCTATCTGAACACATACACCACCAAAGATGATGTTCTTGATACTGTTAGAGGGCTGAGGCACAGAGGAGGCAGACCCCTCAACACCGGGGCAGCTCTCCAGTACGTCAGGGACAACGTCTTTACTGCCTCGTCTGGAAGCAGGCGTCTGGAAGGCGTTCCCCAGATTCTGATACTGCTGAATGGTGGGCGGTCATTTGACAGTGTCGATGCACCAGCCTTTGCTCTCAAAGACCTTGGGGTCTTGGTGTTTGGCATAGGAACGAGGACCTCTGATGGCAGAGAATTGCAAAAGATATCCTCAGAGCCAAGTTATGCCCTCTCTGTGTCTGAGTTGACTGACCTCCCCAATATCCAAGAGCAGCTCCTTTCCTCCATGACTAGAGTCCTAGTACAAGTAACAACCATGACACCAACAGTGATAGTTGAGCCCCAGGTTCCCAGAAGGGATGTGGTGTTCTTGCTGGATGGATCTGATAGCACTAGGAATGGATTCCCAGCAATGCGTGACTTTGTCCAGAGATTGGTGGAGACAATGAATGTGGATGAGAACAAAGACCGCATTTCAGTGGTTCAGTACAGCAGAGACGCAGCTGTCCAATTCTACCTAAACACATATACAGCAAAGGGAGAGATTGTTGACGCTGTCAGAGGTCTAAGACACAAAGGAGGAAGACCCCTAAACACTGGAGCAGCTCTCCAGCATGTGAGGGACAATGTGTTCACGGCTTCCGCAGGAAGCAGGCGTCTGGAAGGTGTTCCGCAGATTCTGATACTGCTGAATGGTGGGCGGTCCTTTGATAATGTCGATACACCAGCCTCTGCTCTCAAAGAGCTTGGGGTCTCAGTGTTTGGCATAGGAACCAGGAGCTCTGACAGCAGAGAATTGCAAAAGATATCCTCAGAGCCAAGTTATGCCCTCTCTGTGTCTGACTTCAGTGACCTTCCAAGCGTCCAACAGCAGCTTTTGTCCTCGGTGGAGACGGTGGTTTTGGAAGTAACTGCAGAAACACCAACGGTCTTAGTTGATCATGACACCACCAGAAAGGATGTAGTATTCCTTCTGGATGGTTCTGATGGCACTAGGAATGGATTCCCAGCCATGCGTGACTTTGTTCAGAAAATGGTGGAGAAGCTCAATGTGGGAGTGAACAAAGACCGAGTTTCAGTGGTCCAGTATGGCAGAGACCAAGAGGTCCATTTCTATCTGAACACATACACAACCAAAGATGATGTTCTTAAAACTGTTAAAGGGCTGAGGCACAGAGGAGGCAGACCCCTCAACACCGGGGCAGCTCTCCAGTACGTCAGGGACAACGTCTTTACTGCCCCGTCTGGAAGCAGGCGTCTGGAAGGTGTTCCCCAGATTCTGATACTGCTGAATGGCGGGCGGTCCTTTGACAGTGTCGATGCACCAGCCTCTGCTCTCAAAGAACTTGGGGTCTCAGTGTTTGGCATAGGAACCAGGAGCTCTGACAGCAGAGAATTGCAAAAGATATCCTCAGAGCCAAGTTATGCCCTCTCTGTGTCTGAGTTGACTGACCTCCCCAATATCCAAGAGCAGCTCCTTTCCTCCATGACTAGAGTCCTAGTACAAGTAACAACCATGACACCAACAGTGATAGTTGAGCCCCAGGTTCCCAGAAGGGATGTGGTGTTCTTGCTGGATGGATCTGATAGCACTAGGAATGGATTCCCAGCAATGCGTGACTTTGTCCAGAGATTGGTGGAGACAATGAATGTGGATGAGAACAAAGACCGCATTTCAGTGGTTCAGTACAGCAGAGACGCAGCTGTCCAATTCTACCTAAACACATATACAGCAAAGGGAGAGATTGTTGACGCTGTCAGAGGTCTAAGACACAAAGGAGGAAGACCCCTAAACACTGGAGCAGCTCTCCAGCATGTGAGGGACAATGTGTTCACGGCTTCCGCAGGAAGCAGGCGTCTGGAAGGTGTTCCGCAGATTCTGATACTGCTGAATGGTGGGCGGTCCTTTGATAATGTCGATACACCAGCCTCTGCTCTCAAAGAGCTTGGGGTCTCAGTGTTTGGCATAGGAACCAGGAGCTCTGACAGCAGAGAATTGCAAAAGATATCCTCAGAGCCAAGTTATGCCCTCTCTGTGTCTGACTTCAGTGACCTTCCAAGCGTCCAACAGCAGCTTTTGTCCTCGGTGGAGACGGTGGTTTTGGAAGTAACTGCAGAAACACCAACGGTCTTAGTTGATCATGACACCACCAGAAAGGATGTAGTATTCCTTCTGGATGGTTCTGATGGCACTAGGAATGGATTCCCAGCCATGCGTGACTTTGTTCAGAAAATGGTGGAGAAGCTCAATGTGGGAGTGAACAAAGACCGAGTTTCAGTGGTCCAGTATGGCAGAGACCAAGAGGTCCATTTCTATCTGAACACATACGCAACCAAAGATGATGTGCTTGATACTGTTAAAGGCCTGAGGCACAGAGGAGGCAGACCCCTCAACACCGGGGCAGCTCTCCAGTACGTCAGGGACAACGTCTTTACTGCCCCGTCTGGAAGCAGGCGTCTGGAAGGTGTTCCCCAGATATTGATTCTATTGAGCGGGAGCCGGTCCAGTGATAATGTTGATACCCCAGCCTCAGGCCTGAAAGAGAGCGGAGTGATGATCTTTGGCATTGGAACCCGTAATTCCAGCACAGAGGTTCAGAGAATTGTCAGTGATCCAAGTTATGCCCAGTCTGTTGCTGAATTCTCTGCTCTCCCCAATGTTCAGCAGCAGTTTTCCTCCACCCTCAATAGTGTACTTGTTGGCGTCACACCAATCACTCCAACAGTGACAGTTGAGCGCCAGATACCCAGAAGGGATGTGGTGTTCTTGCTGGATGGTTCTGATGGCACTAGGAATGGATTCCCAGCCATGCGTGACTTTGTTCAGAGAACGGTGGAGAAGCTCAATGTGGGAGTGAACAAAGACCGAGTTTCAGTGGTCCAGTATGGCAGAGACCAAGAGGTCCATTTCTATCTGAACACATACACCACCAAAGATGATGTTCTTGATACTGTTAGAGGGCTGAGGCACAGAGGAGGCAGACCCCTCAACACCGGGGCAGCTCTCCAGTACGTCAGGGACAACGTCTTTACTGCCTCGTCTGGAAGCAGGCGTCTGGAAGGCGTTCCCCAGATTCTGATACTGCTGAATGGTGGGCGGTCATTTGACAGTGTCGATGCACCAGCCTTTGCTCTCAAAGACCTTGGGGTCTTGGTGTTTGGCATAGGAACGAGGACCTCTGATGGCAGAGAATTGCAAAAGATATCCTCAGAGCCAAGTTATGCCCTCTCTGTGTCTGAGTTGACTGACCTCCCCAATATCCAAGAGCAGCTCCTTTCCTCCATGACTAGAGTCCTAGTACAAGTAACAACCATGACACCAACAGTGATAGTTGAGCCCCAGGTTCCCAGAAGGGATGTGGTGTTCTTGCTGGATGGATCTGATAGCACTAGGAATGGATTCCCAGCAATGCGTGACTTTGTCCAGAGATTGGTGGAGACAATGAATGTGGATGAGAACAAAGACCGCATTTCAGTGGTTCAGTACAGCAGAGACGCAGCTGTCCAATTCTACCTAAACACATATACAGCAAAGGGAGAGATTGTTGACGCTGTCAGAGGTCTAAGACACAAAGGAGGAAGACCCCTCAACACCGGGGCAGCTCTCCAGTACGTCAAGGACAACGTCTTTACTGCCTCGTCTGGAAGCAGGCGTCTGGAAGGCGTTCCCCAGATTCTGATACTGCTAAATGGTGGGCGGTCCTTTGATAATGTTGATACACCAGCCTCTGCTCTCAAAGAGCTTGGGGTCTTGATCTTTGGAATTGGAACCAGGAGCTCTGACAGCAGAGAGCTTCAGAGGATCTCCCATGATCCCAGTCATGCCCTCTCTGTGTCCGACTTCAGTGACCTTCCAAGCGTCCAACAGCAGCTTTTGTCCTCGGTGGATACAGTGGTTGTAGACGTAACTGCAGAATCACCAACAGTTTTAGTTGATCATGACACCACCAGAAAGGATGTAGTATTCCTTCTGGATGGTTCTGATGGCACAAGGAATGGATTCCCAGCCATGCGTGACTTTGTTCAGAAAATGGTGGAGAAGCTCAATGTGGGAGTGAACAAAGACCGAGTTTCAGTGGTCCAGTATGGCAGAGACCAAGAGGTCCATTTCGATCTGAACACATACACAACCAAAGACGATGTTCTTGATACTGTTAGAGGGCTGAGGCACAGAGGAGGCAGACCCCTCAACACCGGGGCAGCTCTCCAGTACGTCAAGGACAACGTCTTCACTGCCTCGTCTGGAAGCAGGCGTCTGGAAGGTGTTCCGCAGATATTGATTCTGTTGAGCGGGGGCCGGTCCAGTGATAATGTTGATACCCCAGCCTCTTTGCTGAAGGAATCTGGAGTTAAGATCTTTGGTCTTGGATCACAAGGGTCTGATAAAACAGAGCTACAGCGGATATCTTATGAGCCAAGTTATGCTCTTTCTGTATCTGAGTTCAGCGATCTTACAAATATTCAGGAGCAGCTTCTTTCCAGAGTTGATACTTTTAATTTAAGCTCAATGGGGGAAACTTTGCTGAAACCTAAAGACATAGTTTTTCTCATGGATAGTTCTGAAGGCACAAGGAATGGATTCCTTGCAATGCGTCAATTTGTACAGAGAGTGGTGGAGAAGCTCAATGTGGGGCTGAACAAAGACAGGATAGCTGTTGTACAGTTCAGCAGAGACCAAGACGTCAATTTCTATCTAAACACATACTCCAAAAGAAAAGATGTTCTTGATACTGTTAAAGCACTGAGGCACAGAGGAGGCAGACCCCTCAACACCGGGGCAGCTCTCCAGTACGTCAGGGACAACGTCTTCACTGCTTCATCTGGAAGCAGGCGTCTGGAAGGTGTTCCCCAGATATTGATTCTGTTGAGTGGGGGCCAGTCCAACGATGCTGTTAGCCAGGCAGCCTTTAATTTGAAAGATATGGAAGTGAAGAGCATAGGCATTGCCATGAGACAGACTGATACCAGAGAAATGCAATCAATCACATCTGATCCACGGCTCATCCTTCAGGCAAAAGACTTTTCAGATTTACCAGGCCTGCAGTTGGATCTTTTATCTGCCATTACTCAAGTCTCAAGTCCCGGTTTGATAGAATCCCGCACAAGAAGACGAGATGTAGTTTTCCTCATTGATGGCTCCGATGACAGCCGCAGTGGGTTTCCTGCCATGCGTGATTTTGTCCGAAGAGTCGTTGAAAATATTGATGTGGCCCAAAATAAGGATAGAGTTGCTGTCGTCCAGTTCAGCAAAGACACTTTTGTACATTTCTACTTGAGTTCCTTTTCAACAAAGGACAATATCATCAGCAAGATTCGCACTTTGAGGCACAAAGGAGGAAGGCCTCGAAACACTGGAACAGCTTTACAGTATGTTCGAGACAATGTCTTTTCAACACTGTCCGGCAGTCGTCATCTCGAAGGAGTCCCCCAAGTACTGATCCTGCTCTCAGGAGGGCCTTCCAGCGATGACCATCAGAAACCATCAGCAGCTCTGAAAGATCTTCATATCTGGAGCTTCAGTATCGGCACAGATTCTTCTGATCTTCCTTCCACTGCTACACATACCAGCTTTGTTTTTCCTATCACTGACTTTGGAGAGCTCCCAGACACTTTAGTGGATGTACTGTCAAAGTTAAAACATGTTACTTTTGTAGCCGAGTCTCAGGGTCCCAAGAAGGATGTGGTCTTCCTCATTGATGGCTCAGACAGCGTAGGAAGAGAGTTTCCCATCATCCAGGAGTTCATACGCAGAGTTGTTGAAAACCTTAATGTGGGTGAGAACAAGATTCGAATTGGTGTGGTGCAGTATGGTGACTCCCCTTCAGCAGATATGTACCTGAACTCCCATACAACCAAAGAGGGCGTCATGAATGCTGTGAAGTCGCTGAGACAGCGTGGTGGGAGGCAGCGTAACTTGGGCCAGGCTGTGGAGTTTGTCAGTCGGGACGTGCTCACAGCTGCACGTGGAGGCAGAAAGCAGGAGGGTGTCCATCAGTTTGTGATTGTCGTTTCTGGAGGAAGTTCCACTGACGATGTCAGACGGGCAGCAACCTCGCTTAAGCAGTCCGGGGTTCTGCCCTTCAGCATTGGGACCAGAGATGCTAACCAACAGGAGCTCCAGATGATCTCCTACGTTCCTAACTTTGCTTACACCGTGGACGACTTCCCTGGTCTATACACTGTCCAGGAAAACTTGATCTCCACGCTGACAGAGTTGTCAGATGAAGAAATTGCCAGGCTGCGTCCGGTATTCCCAAGTTTTGATGTAGTAACCACTGGCGGAGACAAGAGGGATGTGGTATTCCTCATTGACGGAACAACAGCAGTACGCAACGAGTTCCCTGCTATCAGGGATATGATCAACAGGGTAGTGGGAAAGCTGGATGTGGGTCTGGATCGCGTCAGGGTGTCGGTGGTGCAGTACAGTGATGACGCCAAAGTGGAGTTCCTTTTGAACGAATTCTCAACAAAAGAGGAAGTCCGCCAGGCTGTGAGCAGGCTGCGGAGCAGAGGCGGGAACCAGCTCAACACAGGGCGTGCTCTTGACTGGGTCTCCAAGAACATATACCAGAGATCAGCAGGTAGTCGGATTGAGGATGCTGTGCCACAGTTCCTGATCCTAGTCACTGGAGGCAAGTCTTCAGATGATGTTTCTGGTCCGGCTAATCAGCTGAAGACCAACCTTGTTGCTCCTCTTGCCATTGGGGCAAGGAATGCTGATCCCAATGAACTGAGGCAGATCGCACTGAAGCCAGAGCTTACCTACACTATCAGCAACTTCGGGCAACTTCCAAGTGTTGAGCAGCAACTCATTGCTTCAGTCAACACCATGACCACTGCTGACATCTCTACTAGTGTTGTTGACTCAGTCCGAAACCTAAACATGGGGAGAAAGGACATCATTTTCCTCGTTGATGGATCAGACACCACTGGCTCTTCCGGCATCGCCCACATCCGTGACTTCATCCTGAACATAGTTCAGCAGCTCAATGTTCAGCCAGACCACGTGCGGGTATCTGTTGTCCAATACTCAGACAAGGTTAAGACTGAGTTTTCCCTCAACTCCCACAACAACAAGCCAGATGTACTGTCAGCTATCAAGAGACTTCGTCAGATGGGCGGCCGGTCCTCAAACTTGGCCGAAGCCATTGAGCATGTGATCCGGAATGAGCTGAAAGCCTCAGCAGGTGTCCGTCTGGCCGAAGCCTCCCAGCATCTTGTGGTTCTCACTGGCGGACGCTCCACATCCGACCTGTCAGTTTATGGGCCTCTGCTGAAGGGGTCTCGAGTCAACTGCATTGGTATCGGCGCTGGGGCCGCTGACGCCAGGCAGCTGAAACAAATCGCCACCACCTCAGAAGATGTTCTCCAGGTGCCAACGTTCCCGGGGTTGCCTGTCATCAGAGAGAAGTTCATTGCCCGTCTTAATGGGACTATCCCAGAGGAGCCCACCCCAGATAGGGAGGACCCCAATCTCCCCAAAGCCAAGGCGGCTGATATTGTGTTTTTGGTCGATGGCTCCATCAATCTGGGCAAGGACAACTTCAAGGAGGTTATGGAGTTCATCCTGAATCTCATCGACCTTTTCTTCACTGAGAGGGACAAACTTCAGATTGGCCTGGCGCACTACTCCACGGATATGACCGACGTCTTCTTCCTCAACACTTACAAGGACAAGGACGACATCATCAGTGCCATCTCCCGGACCGAGTACAAGGGTGGGCGGAAGATCAACACAGGTGCAGCCATTCGCCACGTGCAGCAGAACCACTTCATCAAGGAGAAAGGAAGCAGGAAGGACGAAGGCATCCCTCAGATCCTGATGATCGTCACTGGAGGACGTTCGTCTGACGACGGCAAGTCTGCAGCTCTCGCTCTGAAAGCTACCGGTGTGCGAATCTACGCAGTTGGAGTGGGGAATATCGAGGATGAGTTGATCGACCTGGGCAGCGAGGCCACCACAGTGGCGAGGGCAAGCACTTTCCTGGAGCTATCGGAGCTCAACGAGCAGATCCTGGAAACGCTAGATGATGAGGTGAAAGGTGTGAAACTCTGCACAGGTGTGCCGGAATCAGTCAAAAGCTGCAATGTGGAGGTGTTGGTGGGCTTTGACGTGTCTGCCCAGAACATTTTTGCCGCCCAGACCAACCTCCAGACCAAGATGGGAGCCATCCTCCAGAGAATCTCCAAGATGGCGTCTATCAGCTGCTCCTCGGGCCAGTTCCCCACTGTCCAGGTGGGGATGCTGGCCATGGACTCTGCCTCCGAGCCAGTTATGCTGGAATTCACTGATAACGCAGATGAGCTGTTCGAAGCGTTCAAGGGCTTGAGAAACTCCGGCCCTTACCTTCTCAATGGCAAGACTATCACTGCTTACAACACAAGGTTCAAAAGCAGACTGGTTGACACCACTAAGGTTGTGATTCATTTGACTGATGGATTGGATGGCCAATACTCTGAGATGAAGAGACGAGTTGAGGAGCTTCGGCTTTCCGGTGTGAGCAGCTTCATCCTGGTGGGTCTTGAGCGCGTGCCCAGGTTTGAAGAGGCAGTGCTGCTGGAGTTCGGCCGTGGTTTCCGGTATACTCGCCCCCTGCGTGTCAACATCATGGACCTGGACTATGAGCTAATGGAGGAACTGGACAATATTGCTGAGAGGGAGTGCTGCGCAGTGCCATGCAAGTGCACAGGCACCAGAGGAGATCGAGGTGGAGTTGGCTTACCAGGACCTAAGGGCAGTCCAGGTGGAGTAGGATACCCAGGGCATCCTGGAGATGAGGGCGGACCTGGAGACAGAGGTCCTCCTGGTGTGAATGGAACTCAGGGTTTCCAGGGCTGTCCAGGTCAGAGAGGCGTCAAGGGTTCTCGTGGATACTCTGGCGAAAAAGGAGATTTTGGAGAGATTGGCCTGGATGGTATTAATGGAGAAGAGGGTACCAGTGGAATTGTTGGGCCCCCTGGAGATAGAGGGAATCCAGGGAGAAGGGGACCCAAAGGCCTTAAAGGAAAGGCGGGAGATTTTGGGGGTGTTGGAATCAGGGGAGATCCTGGTGCTGACGGTAGGAGAGGCGCTCCTGGACCAGCTGGACCTTTGGGCAAGCCTGGAGCTGACGGGCTCCAGGGAGAGCCAGGGATTGGAGGATCCAGGGGACCAGCAGGACCCACGGGTACACCAGGAACCCGAGGCGAGGATGGGAACCCAGGACCCAGGGGCCCAGGAGGAGCCCAAGGACCCGCAGGAGACAAGGGACGACGGGGGGCTATTGGTCGCAAGGGAGAGCCAGGAGACCCTGGACCCAAAGGCATTGTGGGACCTCTGGGGCCTCGTGGGGAACCTGGTGAGGATGGTCGGGATGGCTTTGGGATCCCGGGACCCAAGGGCAGGAGGGGCGACGAGGGCTTCCCAGGGTTCCCAGGACCAAAGGGTGAGGCAGGAGATGCAGGGACCCCTGGAGGACCTGGACGCCATGGCAACCGCGGCCAAACGGGTGTTTCAGGAGGTATTGGTTCACCGGGTCAGAAGGGAGATGTCGGATACCCTGGTTCCTACGGTCAGAAGGGGCCCAGAGGACCTGGTGTTGTGCAATGCGACCTGGTCAAGAAAATCAGAGATAACTGCCGCAAGCAAGAGTGTCCTCTCTATCCCACCGAGCTGGCCTTCGCCCTGGACGCCTCAGACGGCGTGCCGGCCCCGGCCTTCAGAAACATGCGTGACGCCGTCCTCCGGCTGGTCGGCAACATCACCATCGCCGAGAGCAACTGTCCCCGCGGCGCACGTGTGGCCCTGACCCTCTACAACAATGAGGTGACCACCGAGATCAGGTTCGCCGACGCTCTGAAGCGCCGTGCTCTCGTGCAGCGCATCGAAGGACTGCAGGCCCTGCAGACACGCAAGCAGCGCAGCCTGGAGACTGCAATGAACTTCCTGGCTCAGAACACCTTCAAGAGGGTGCGGAGTGGCTTCCTGATGAGGAAGGTGGCCATCTTCTTCGTAAACGGGGCGGTGAAAGAATATCCGGCCATCAGCGCAGCGGCACTCAGGCTCTACGACGCCGGCATCGCCTCCGTGTTCCTGCTCAACCGTGAGGATCGCGCGCTCTCCAGAGCTCTGCAGATCAACAACACAGCCCTGGCTCAGGTGGTGGTTCTGCCCAGTCCTGGAAGTGCACAGTACAACTCTGTCATCCAGAAGGTTATGAACTGCCACGTGTGCTTTGACTTCTGCTCCCCGGATGCCATGTGCGATTACATCCCTCCAACGTCCCCCAGAGACCGGCGCTCCTTTACCTCAGATGTGGACATTGACATGGCCTTCGTCATGGACAGCTCCGAGACCACTTACCCCGCCACTTTCGACGAGATGAAGCACTACATGGCACACATGGTGGACCAGCTACAGATCTCCTCCAGCCCAGCCTCATCTATCCACCACGCCAGGGTGGCTGTGGTGCAGCAGGCCCCGTACGAGTTCCTCCGCAACAGCAGCGGCCTTCCCATCCACATCAACCTGCGGCTGACGGACCAGCACTCGGCCCGAGACATCCGGACCTTCCTGCTGGAGAAGACCCCTCAGCTGGAGGGAGGCCTGGCCCTGGCGGAGGCCATCGAGAGCACGGTGGAGCAGGTGTTCGAGAAAGCTCCTCACCAGCGAGACCTGAAGGTGCTGATCCTGATGGTGACCGGCCCGGTGGCCGAGGACGAGGACAGGCTGGTGCGGGTCGCCACGGAGATGAAGTGTAAGGGGTACTTCCTGGTGGTCCTGGGCGTGGGTGAGAAGCTTCGGGCCGCGGACACGCGAGTCCTGTCCCGCATGGTCAGCGAGCCGTCAGACGTGTTCTTCAAGAGGCTGGATGGCACCTCGCAGTTCTATGACAAATACATCCAGAACTTTGGTCGCCTGCTGCCCAAGTATCTCAGCATTGAGAATGCTTTCTACATGTCCCCTGAAGTCTCCAAACACTGCCAATGGTACCAGAGTGACCAGCCTTTCAAAAACCCTTTCAAAGCTTCTCAGGAGAAACATCACAAACACCATGAAAATCACCAGGAGGTCCATCCAAGGAAACACAAAGAATCGGTTGAGCTCCACGTGGCCAACGTGACCTCCAGCAGCCTGAGTCTGCGCTGGGCCGAGGCCGACCCCAAGCTCATGGCCTACTTCGAGGTGGCGGTGACACGCCTCCACGACCACGCCCTGGTGCTGAGGAAGAACGTCACAGGCACCGAGATGCTGGTGGAAGGCCTGGACGCCGGACAGACCTACCATGCTGTGGTCACCGCCCACACTGCCGACGGCAACACCGCCTCCAGCTACAAGGGCATCATCACCACAAAAGCAGCCGAGCACAAAGTCTCCCACCACGTCTCTCTTCCTGCGTTGACACCTCCCCTAGACAAACCAGAAACGGCTAACGAGCTCCCAGGCCCATGTTCACTTGACTATGACCCCGGACTGCCGTGCAAAGACTATCAGGCTAAGTGGTTCTTTGACAGAAAGAACGGGATCTGTACTCAGTTCTGGTACGGGGGTTGTGGAGGAAATGGAAATAGGTTCGAGACCGAGGCCCAGTGTCTGCAGCTCTGCGTGAGGTCAGCACCAGAACCTCAGCAGAACATGGAGCAAGTAAAGACTGAGATCCTTCCAGCTCCCGCGGCCCTAACAGGAAGTGACATCTGCCAGCTGGCCAAGGAGGAGGGCGCCTGCGCCAAGTTCGTCCTCAAGTGGCACTACGACGCCCTGAGCAAGAGCTGCTCTCGCTTCTGGTACGGAGGCTGCGGAGGGAACCAGAACCGCTTCAACACACACGAGGAGTGTGAGAAGGCCTGTGGAAAAACAGGTATCGGTGACTGGGAAGGAGTTCTGGTTGGACAGTCTGAGTGGGAGATGAGCGCAGAGCAGGAGGTCTGTTGGGAAATGGTGCCTGGCCTGCAGAAGCATGTCCTGGGTCGTATACACACCGCGGCGTGGCCCCTCGGGGACCAGACGTGTGCGGGCCCAGAAGAGAGTGAGATGCTGACTACGAATCGCCTCTACATGTTCTGTGGCCAGCGTGAAGTGTTCCATCTTCTCAAAGCCTGGCTCGGGCCTCTCCTCTCCCAGGGAACTCTTGGCCGCATCCTTGGTCTGCGTGATGAGGCCCTTGGAAGCCAGCAGGAACTCCGCGGCGCTGCTCTGCTCCAACGCCCTCACCGCCGAATCGGTCAACTCGGACCCCGCCTGCAGCCTCTCGCCGTAGCGCTGGGCCAGCGCCCTTAG
>JADPVJ010008200.1:0-12291 GCA_018346875.1 Hypomesus nipponensis
ATGGCTTGGCTAGCTACAAGCCTTGTGCTCACAGTGGCGGCGGTACTGCTGATCCTCACCAGATGTCAGGGGAGCTTGGGAAAGGAGAAGGATAGTTCACGGATGAGATTTACGCATCATCTCTACAACGCCTCCATTTATGAAAATTCAGCCCCGCAGACGTACATCGAGAGTCACGTGAAGATGGGGATCGTCCTGACAGATCCCTTTTGGGACATCAAGTTCAGCCTCGTCGCCGGTGACGACGATGATCTTTTCAAAACCGAAGAGGTCAGGGTCGGAGATTTCTGCTTCTTGAGAATAAAAACACGGAGAAGCAACTCTGCGTCGCTGAACAGGGAGGTGAAAGACAGCTACACACTCACTATTGAGGCCACGGAGAGCGTGTATGATTTCCAGTCCAGAACAAAGGTATCCATTCAAGTGCTGGATACCAATGATTTGAAGCCACTCTTTTATCCAGCCTCTTACAATGTGACCATTAGGGAGGACACTCAGCTCAAGTCAGTTGTGGTCAGGGTCAGTGCAACAGACGCTGATGTTGGCAGCAACGCTGAGTTCTACTACTCCTTCACCAGTAGAGCACATCCATATGCCATAGATCCGTTCACTGGCACCGTCAGCCTCATCAAGAGATTAAACCACAGCAGAGCTGATAGATATGATCTCACAGTTCTGGCTGAAAACCGGATCAAGAAAATCTCTGGTTTTCCCAAATTTGGGAATATTGCTAGGGTGATAGTAAATGTGCAAAAGGTATCATCAACCACCCCTGTTGTAAAATTACTTAGCTTTCCCAACCCTTCAAAGGAGAGTGACAAATTAACCATTGATGTGTGTGTAGAGCCAGTTGGGAAGCCAGTGAATTCCTTAAGCATTGTTGGTGGAGATCCACAGAAATGGTTTGACATTGTTCCGTCGAATCTGCAAGGCAATGCCTTCCAACTGCTCTCAACCAAGAGAATTAACTGGTTTCAGTTTCCCTATGGATTAAATATTTCCCTTCAGGCTAAAGACAGGACTAACCCCTCGTATGTTGCTCCTGTTACAGATATCCATATCCCTTTAACACAACATCTCTCTTCACTAACATTTCTGGAAGATAGTTATCATGTATTTCTGAGTGAGTTCTCCCCACCCAAAAGCCATGTGATTAGAGTTGCAGTCCAATCAGACGCCATAAATAATGTAACATTTCAAATTAGAAATGGGCCTGATAGTTCACACTTTAAGATAAACCCCAAAACAGGAATAATCATTACAACAGAGAAGTTTGACTATGAGAAAAAGGCCCAGTATGAAATTGAAGTGACGGCCAATAACAATGAGGCTGAGACAAATGTACTTGTTGATATAATTGATGAAAACGACAACAGTCCCAAGTTTACCCAACCTTCATATCAAGCTTCACTACCAGAACATGCGCCTATTGGTAGCAGTGTCCTAACAGTCTCAGCTATGGATGACGATAGAGACAAGAATGGTTTTGTGACATATGCCATCGTTAAGACTGGCCCCCTTCCTTTCACAATAGATCCTTTCACCGGGGTGATATCTACATCTGAGATGTTAGACTATGAGCTGATGAAGAGGTGGTACCACTTAAGAGTATGGGCCTCCGACAGTGGCATTCCTTTCTGCCATGTTAGTGAGTGTGCTGTCACCATCACCTTGAGCAACGTGAATGATAACACACCTCTGTTTGAGCGGGTGGGATGCAATGCCTCAATACCTGTGGACATGCCTGTTGGCAGCACCATCGCAGAGTTATCTGCTGTTGACTTAGATGAACTTCAACAGCTTCATTTTGTTATCGAGTCTGGCAATGAACTCCAACTCTTTGATATCAACTCTGTGTCTGGAGCCGTCACACTAGCCAAAGAGATTCCCCTGGACTTACTGAAAACAGAGAGGCCCTCATTCACACTAAAGGTCACTGCAACAGATGGCAAACATGAGTCTGACCCTTCTATTGTAACCGTCACTGTCACCAAAAAGGGGACAGAGGCCACCATAAACTGCCAGGAAACTGGGATTTTCAAACAGTTGACAGATAAACTCATTGAATCCCTCAAGCCAGTACTGACTGTTGAAGAAGAGGACTCCTTCTCCGATGTTCACATAATAAACCGTCACTCTCCAAAATTTGATGCAGCTATCCCAGGTTCTATTGACATCAGAGAAGACTTTCCATTGAATTCAACCATCCTTCACTTCAACGCTAGCGACAATGACACTGGATTTAACAGTAAGCTTGTCTATGTCATTTCAAGTGGGAACGAAGATGGATGTTTCAGTATTGATACATTCTCTGGAAATCTCCAAGTGGTATGTCCTTTAGACAGAGAAAGCAAAGAATTCTACATTTTGAACATAACGGTCTATGATTTAGGAACACCCCAGACCTCAGCATGGAAATTCATTGCAGTAAATGTATTGGATGTCAATGACAACGTACCCCTGTTTGACCAGCCTAGATATGTCCTACACATATCTGAGAACACTGAAGTGGGTACGCGTATTTTTCAAGCAGTTGCTAAGGATCTGGACGTTGAGGAGAACGGGAACATCATATACTCCCTGCTGACGTCATCGGATTTGTTCAGTATCGATAAACTGACTGGGGATGTAACTGTGAATGGTCATTTAGACAGAGAAGTGTCTCCCAGATACAACATGAAAATCCAAGCCAGAGACCAGTCCAAAGCTGACCCTCAACTTTTTTCGATGACTGAACTGGTGGTGGCATTGGCTGACATCAATGACAACCCGCCCAAGTTTGTGCCTAAGCTCTACAAGATAAAGGTCCCTGAAGATATACCTGTCGGGACAGTGTTGGTGTGGGTGGAAAGTTATGACCTTGACCTGGGTAATGGAAGCCAGATCAGTTACAACTTGAAGGATAGTGAGAATGGAGCTTTCTTCCTAGACGCATCCACTGGATTTCTGACCCTCGAGAAAGAGCTGGACTTTGAAAGAAGACAGTTCTTCAATCTCACGGTCCGGGCCGTTGACTACGGACTCCCTCAGTCCCTGTCCTCCTCCTGCTATGTAGAGATTGAAGTTCTGGATGTGAACGAGAACTTCTACCCGCCATCCTTCTCCATGTTTGTGTACGAGGCCAGTGTGATGGAGGATGCAGAGGTGGGAACGTCTGTGCTGACTCTGACAGCGTCAGATAGAGACCTGGGAAGGGATGGGGTGGTCAGATATCACATTCATGATGGCTCTGGACTTGGGCTCTTTGCCATCGATGAGGAGACAGGGGTGATTCGAACATCTGCGATGCTGGACCGTGAGTCTGTCCCCCATTATTGGCTGTCTGTGTATGCCCGGGACATGGGGACGGAACCGTTGCTGTCGTGGACCCATGTGTTCCTGGAACTCCTTGACTGCAATGACAATGCACCGGAATTTTCCCAGCCCATCTACTTCGCCTCCGTCCTGGAGAATATGTCCAAGGACAAGTCTGTGGTGAAGGTGTCGGCCACAGACATGGATTCCTCTTCAGAAGGGAAACTCACTTTTCAGATGCTCGACCTACAGCGCACGTATTTTAACATTGACCCCAAGTCAGGTGTGATCAGCACTGTAAAAGGATTGGACAGAGAGGACAAATCTGAACACAGTATTGAGGTTGTAGTGTCAGACAACGGATCTCCAGCCCTGTCCTCCACTGCCACTGTGGTCATCCAGGTGCTGGACGAGAACGACAATCGGCCCAAGTTCACCGACAAACTCTTCCATGTCAAGCACGTTGAGCAGAGGGGCCAGGATCACAAGCAGGAAGTGAGCAGGATGATCGCTCGAGATGATGACGAGGGCGTCAACGCTGAGGTCACATACAGTCTGGAAAACGATCAGGATCAGAGGTTTGAGATCCACCCCAGCACAGGAGTAGTGACATCACAGGGGGACTTCCAGTCAGGCAACTACAGTATCCTCACGATAAAAGCAACAGACCACGGCAGTCCACCACGATCTTCAACAGCACGCCTTGACATTGAATGGGTCACTCGACCGGCACCCAGCTCTGAAATCTTGTCTTTCAGCGAACCACACTTTACCTTTGCTGTCATGGAAACGGACTCTGTCAATCACATGGTGGGGTTCATCACAACAGAGACACAGAGATTGAGGTGGTTCCACATCATAGGAGGAAATGACAAGCAGGACTTTGACATTCAGGTGAATATGGGGACCATAGTAATTGCCAGGCGTTTGGATGCAGGAAAACTCTCTAACTATAATCTGACGATCAGCGTCACTGACGGCCACCAAACTGTCACCACACAGGCTTACATCCGTGTCGTAGACACAAACGAGCACAGGCCCATGTTCTTGAAAAGCCTATACGAGGTGAGAGTCCCAGAAGACACGTCTCCGTGGAAGGACATCCTGCAAATCAGCGCACAGGACAATGACTCCAACAGCAAGCTGGTCTACTCCATCCATAACAGTCTTCATCCCGACAGCATGAAGACTTTCCACCTGGACCCCAAAAGTGGAGTGCTGGTCATGACTGAGGAGCTAGACTATGAAAAACTGTCTGTGCACACACTCATTGTAATGGTTCGAGACCAGGAGCTGCCAATGAAAAGGAGTGTTGTGAAGGCTGTCATTCACGTAGAGGACTGTAATGACCACTCTCCATCCTTCCTAAGCCCACAGTACAAGGGCAGCATTTCAAACTTAGCAACACCTGGGACAGAGGTGCTGCAGGTTAAGGCGTTAGACGAAGACATGGGCAGCAATGCTGACATCAGCTACTCTATTCACTCAGGAAATGTTGACAGCACCTTTGCAATCAATTCTGAACTTGGCATCATCAGCTTGGCCAAACCTTTCCCCATTTTGCACCCAGAACAGTACCACCTGTTAGTGAGTGCCACAGACCAGGGTTTTCCACAACACAGTGACCTTGCCTCTGTCTATGTCACCGTCAAGCTGTCCGCCTACACCCCACCTACCTTCCTCTCCAGCCAGTACTTCACTGAAGTCAGCGAATCCAGCCGCACAGGAACACCGGTGGTTACCGTCTCTGCCTCAAGCCCTGCTGCACTGCATTACGGAATCAAAAATGGAGATCCTAATGGGACATTTCATATTAACGTCTACACCGGACTCATTTCTCTCCAAAAAGAGCTCGATTTTGAGGATGATTTCTTGTACGAGCTCCATGTGCAAGCCGTGACGGCAGTTGGTGCCTCGTCTGAGACAGTTGTTTACATTTATGTGATAGACGAGAATGATAACGCACCGGTTTTCCTTCAGAGAATGTATGTGGGTCAGATTAGCGAGTCAGCCAATATCAACAGTATGGTGATGGGAGAGAACAACACGCCTTTGGTCATGCAGGCGTCTGATGCAGACGCAGATTCCAATGCTCTGCTGGTCTACCAGATCCTTGAACCAGAGGCCTTGAAGGTGTTCAAGATAGATTCCAGCATGGGCACACTCTCTCTGATCGCTCCAGTGGATTTTGAGGCCAAGGCTCAATATAACTTTTCTGTCCAGATACGAGACTCAGGAGAACCTTCACTGTATGCAGCAGAACCGGCCAAAGTCACCGTCCATGTCCTCAATCTCAACGACTGCGCACCCAAATTTACCGTCCCCGTATACGAGTCGTCCATTATGTTTCCTCCTGTCAAAGAGATGGAGGTTGTACAAGTCACAGCCACAGATGCAGACTCTGTAGTCGCTTACAGCATTGCAGATGGGAATATCCAGAATGCATTTTTAATCCATCCTGACACTGGAATCATCTATGTATCTAATGTGTCACAGTTTAAACCATTTTACCAACTATTAGTCAGAGCCTCCGATGGGCTGTACAAAGATACGGCCATCGTTAACATAAATATGACCAATATAACGAGTAGCGATCTCGAATTTGAACAGAAGTTATATACAACCAATGTGACGGAGAACGCAACAACTGTCAAAACCTTAGCAGTTCTGAGAGCCACTGGCAGCCATCTGAATGAGCCTTTAGTGTACTCTCTTCTAAATCCCATGGGTAGATTTACTATAAGCCCAACATCAGGACTGTTTGAAAGCACAGGTGTGCCCTTCGACAGAGAGGAGCAGGATGTGTATGATGTGATGGTGGAGGTCAGAGACATGAGACAGCCCCCTCGGAGGGCATTGACTCAGGTCAAAGTTTACATCGATGACATCAACGACAATGCCCCCCAGTTTTTGAACCTGCCATACTCCATGATGATGTCGGAGGAATCTGACCCGGGGGATGTGTGGTTTCAAGTGACGGCTACCGATAAGGATCTTGGAGAAAACGGATCTATTATTTACCTGCTGGAGGAGGACTTCAATCTGTTCAGGATAGACCCTTATGTTGGCGATGTGTCTCTATCGCGACCTCTTGACTTTGAGGCGTTGAATAAATATGTGCTGACTGTTCTGGCTTCGGACGAGGGCTATCCTAGTTGGACTACAACAGCAGAGCTCAGTATCCAGGTGAGAAATCGCTCCAATCCAGTTTTTCAAACCTCTCTCTACCCTCTCAAAGTCCCTGAAAACATTCCTCCCTTCACAACCATCCTACATGTACAAGCAAGAAACCCTGAGGGATATCGGCTTATCTACAATCTAGAAGACGAGAATGCAACCAAAGACTTCCATATCGATTTTAAAACCGGAGTTTTGACAGTAACAGATCTCTTGGACTACGAGAGCCAGACAATGCACACATTGACTGTCAGGGCCACTGATTCTGTGACAGGAGCTTATACAGAGGCCTCTATTGAAATAGAGGTGGAAGACGTCAATGATAATTCCCCTACTTTCTCTAAGCCGATGTACAAAGTGGATGTACTAGAGGGGCTACCCGTTGGCACAACTGTACTGCAGCTCACTGCCACAGACAGAGATTCTGGAAGAAACAAAGATTTAACCTACCAAATTCTGAAAACTGAGGGGAATGAAACTGACTTTTTTGAGATAAACGCAGTGAGTGGACTCATTGTTACAAAACAAATGTTGGATCATGAAAATACCAAATATTTCCACATCAAAGTTACAGCCACTGACAATGGGACCACCCCTCGGAGCAGTGAAGCCAATGTCATCGTGAATGTAACTGATGTGAATGACAACCCACCTAACTTCAGCAAGGATTATTATCAGACTACTCTAGACGAGCTGGCTAAATGTGGCCAAATAGTCATCAAAATTCAAGCTTCAGATGCTGACAGCAGAGACAGCAACAACCTGCAGTACAAAATCCTCTCAGGGAATGAAGGCCGATACTTCAACATCAATGACACATCCGGGATCATCTCTTTCTCCAATGTCTGCAAGAGGAATCTAGATCCCTTTTATAACCTCACCGTGGCAGTATCTGATGGTGTGTTCCAAAAAATCGCTCCTGTGACCATAGATATGATGAACACAAACAGACACAGCCCCTATTTCAAACAGAACATCTATGAAGCGGAGCTTGCAGAGAACGCGGCATCAGGAACTCGTGTGATTCGATTGGCTGCCATTGACCCTGACGATGGGCCCTACGGCAGCGTGGATTACACCATCATCAACAAACTGGCCGATGAGAAATTCTCTATTGACAGCGATGGACAGATAGTCACATCTCAACCCCTGGATAGAGAGAATCCTTCCCAGAGAGTGATAGCCATTAAAGTCATGGCGAAAGACGGAGGGGGCAAAGTAGCCTTTTGCACCGTGAAGATTATTCTCACAGACGAGAACGACAATGCCCCGCAGTTCAAATCGTCTGAATACCAAGTGTCGATCCAGTCATCAGTTAACAAGGGTACTCCTGTGATTCAGATCATGGCTTACGATGCCGACGACGGCAAAAACGCTGACGTCACCTACACCGTGGATGAGGCTGAAGAGGTGACTGAAGATATCATTGAAATTCATCCTTTCACTGGTGTGATCACTGTAAAAGAAAGTCCGGTGGGATTAGAAAACAAGATCTTCAAATTTAAAGTGAAGGCACGAGATGGAGGATTACCATTTTTAAACTCTACAGTCCCTGTCCAGGTTAAAGTCCTTCCGCCAGAAGTCTCTCTACCCACATTTTCAGAACCTCTCTACACCTTCTCTGCCTACGAGGACGTACCAATGGGCACTGAGATAGGCTCGGTCAAGGCTGACTCTGACATGCCCCTCATATACAGCCTGGTCAATGGCAACACTGTGGAAAGCAACAAAGACAAAGTCTTCACTCTGGACAAAGAGAGCGGCACTTTGCTAGTCCAGAAGAGCATAGACCATGAGAAGACCAAGTGGTACCAGATAGATGTTATCGCTCAGGGAAATCACAACGGAACAGACGTAGCGTCGCTTGTGTCTGTGAGCATCCAGGTGCAGGACGTGAACGACAACCAGCCAGTGTTCGAGGCTGACCCGTATCAAGCCTATCTGTCTGAAAACATGCCACCTGGAACCACCGTCATCCAGATTACCGCCAATGACCCGGACACTGACGACAACGGTCAGGTGACCTACACTCTAGAGGCCCAGCCTGACGACGTCACAGATGTCTTCACCATAGATGACAAGAGCGGCTGGATAGTGACCCTTCAGGAGATGGACTGTGAAGTGGCGAGGCTCTACAGGTTCCATGTGGTTGCTACGGACCACGGCGGAGAGGTCAAGCTTTCGTCCTCGGCTTTAGTGGAGGTGATTGTGACGGATGAAAATGACAACCCTCCACGCTTCCTCGAGGACGTGTATCACACCTCTGTCATGGAGAACATCAGTCCCGGAGAGGTCATCGTGACCATGGCGACCACTGACATGGATGTTTCACCTGAGAACAGGTTGATCCAATGTTATATAACAGACGGAGACCCGTTGGGCCAGTTTGCCATCGAGGATGTTGGAGAAGAGAAATGGGGGCTGATTCTAAAGGAACCTCTGGACCGTGAAGCCAAAAACAAATACTCCCTAAAGATAACGGCTACAGATGGAAGATTTCAAGGCCAGACCACAGTTGACGTCCATGTTTTAGATATCAATGACAATAGCCCCTTGTGTGAACAGCTGTTGTATACAGAGGTCGTCATGGAGAATTCTCCATCCAGTATGTTCATACTAAAGATTTCTGCCTCGGATCCAGACATTGGCACCAACGGTCAAGTATCGTACACCCTCCATGGGCCCAATGCCGACAAGTTCCATCTTGATCACAAGACAGGAGAGCTGTTCACCTTGGCAGTGCTTGACCGGGAGAAGGAGGGGGAGTATGATTTGGTAGCCAAAGCCACAGATGGCGGAGGGCGATCCTGCCAGGCTGACATTCTGTTGATGATCCAGGATATGAACGACAATGCCCCCCTCTTCTCGTCCAGTCACTACCAAGTCACCGTGTTTGACAACACCACAGTCAGGACTCCTGTGGCCGTCATCTTTGCTAATGACCCTGACACTGGTATCAACTCTGAAGTGAAGTACTCACTCATGGATGGTGACAGGGGATACTTTTCCATAGACGAGTTCTCCGGGGTTTTACGACTGGAGAAGCCCTTTACTTCCGATACTCCCCCGACCCTTGAACTCAAAGTCAAAGCAACTGACCGTGGGCTCCCTCGACACTTGTACTCTGTTGCCACCGTGACCGTCTATGTGGTGGACCTGAGTGACTACCAGCCGGTGTTCATCAGCTCTGAATACACCGCCCAGGTCCCAGAGTCCTTTGTGGTGGGAGCAGAGGTGCTGACTGTTTCGGCGCTCACTAGAGATGGGACCGGTCCGGAAGGCATCGTCTACTCCATTGCCGCTGGCAACGAGGACAACAGGTTCACGCTGCATCCAGACACCGGCATTCTGACGGTGAGTCAGCCACTTGACTTTGAGCGGTGTCATGAGTACTACCTGTCTGTGGAAGGTACCAGAGCCAAGTCGTCTCTTACTGACATGACTATGGTAGTCATAAACATCACAGACGTTAATGACAACGCACCGGTCTTCGACAAGGGTGACTACAATGTCGAAATTGATGAGGATCTGATTCCTGGGAGCCTGGTCATGAAGGTGACAGCTGGGGACCTGGATGGGCCGTTGAACAACCTAGTCCACTACTCTGTTGCTAGTGGCGACCCACACCAGCAGTTTAGCATTGATTCCCGCAGTGGGGAGATCACTGTCAGGACTGCGCTGGACAGAGAAGAGAACACCCACTACTCTTTGACTGTCCAGGCAGCTGATGAGGGCATTCCTCCACTGTCCACAGCGGTGCAGGTTACCGTGACGATATCAGACGTCAATGACAACCCTCCTGTCTTTACACAGATCAACCACAGTCTAATCATTCAGGAGGGTGAAGCGGTGGGCAGCACCATCCTCCAGCTGCTGGTGACAGACAGGGACACGGCCAGGAACGGGCCGCCCTTCTCCTTCCACATCGTGTCAGGCAACGAAGACCGCCATTTCCATGTGGACCAAGGTGGTCTGCTGTCTCTCTCTGCCCCCATCAAGAGGAAAGTGAAGCCACAGCATCTGCTGAAAATCCAGGTAACAGACAGTGGTCACCCTCCCCTTTCCTCTATCTGCGTGGTGAACATCAACGTGACAGAGGAGACCAAGTATCCCCCCTCTGTGGTTCCGCTGGAAGTATTCATTACCACTACAGGAAACATCTTCTCCAACCGTGTGGTTGGCAAACTCCACGCCTCGGACCAAGACCTCCATGACATTCTCTACTACCAGCTGGTGTCAGAGACTCCGTCCCACAGATTTTCTGTGGATGCAGTGGATGGTAGGATTTGGGCAGACAGCGATCTCGAACCAGGCCTTTACTCTCTCAACGTCAGCGTGTCGGATGGGAAGTTCAGTGTGTGGACAGCTGTTAAAATCCATGTGTGGGCAGCCAATCAGAAAGCCCTGGACTCTGGGGTGACCCTGCAGCTGAGCGGACTGTCTCCTGAGGAGTTCGTAGCGGACCACTGGAAAGGCCTGCAGAGGACCCTGAGTACAGCTCTGGGTTTAGACCGACAGGACCTGTACTTGGCCAGCCTCCAGCAACCCAACTCACTAGTTCTTGAAGCGCTTCTCCTCTGGAGGCCACAAGGAGGCGCTGTGAAGCCCCTTTCCACCTCCAGGCTGGCTGGGGTCATCTCAGACATAGAAGATACTTTGGGCCTGAGTGTTGTGAGAGTGAGTTATAATGGTTGCCTGGGGTCTGGATGTCCTCCGAAGGGCTGTAGAAACTCAGTAGTGCTCAGTGGGTTGAACCACTATGCTACATCCAGGGCTGGCTTCATCACGCCCCAGCATGCCTGGGAGAGTGTCTGCACTTGCAATGAATCTGCTGTTGGATTTGATGGGAAGGGCTATCTAAAATACCTCCATCAGATGGATGAGGAGAACCAGGGCTTCCATCTCTCCCTGCGCTTTAAGACTGTTCAGCAACAAGGTGTCATCTGGACCACCAACAGCACCGACTGGGGAACTCTAAAGCTAACTGCTGGGGAGTTGGCATTCAGGTACAGCTGTGGAAACGTCCTCCCCGGTGCCTTACATGTAAGATCTGATCCAGTGTCAGATGGTCTCTGGCACCACGTACTCCTGGAGGTCAACGCCACTGCCCTCAGACTGACCCTAGATCAGCACCACACGGCCTCTGTGGCACTCTCAGAGTCCTGTCGCATGATACAGCCTCAGGGGGCCTTGCTGTTTGCTGGGCCCACCTCTTTTAAAGGGGCTCATCTGCATGGCTTTACCGGATGCCTGGATAGGCTGGAGTTTAACGGACAGCCAGTCAGAACGGGCGATTTTGAGGAGTGGACTGGACCAGGAAGCAGGAGGGTTTTTGGGGTGTATAACTGCTGTGGCATGATGCAGGGATGTGCCAACAACCATTGTCTGAATGCAGGCACATGTGAGGACTCAAATGGAGAGCTGAGCTGTAGATGTCCGGCACAATTCTTTGGCCCCCGCTGTGAACTGACCAACAACCCTTGTCTGACCCAACCTTGTGTTAATGGGGGAGTGTGCATTCCTCTAAATCAGGGTTTCATCTGCAAGTGTTCACCCCAAACGGCTGGAAGCAGGTGTCAGTTAGATGCCTGTTCATCCAATCCATGCCCTGGAGGCTACGACTGTAAGATCTCGGGTGGCTCTATCCATTGTGACCCTCTGCATCAAGTGTCCCCTATCCTGGGCACCCTGGAGATCATGGAGATCGCTGCTAGCCTGCTGGGGGTGCTCCTGCTGGTTGGAGCCTTTGTCTGCATACGCAAACGTTACGTACAGCAGAAGAAGAAGAAGCCTGTGTGCGTCCAGGACTCTAACGGGTAG